>JAXGGA010013274.1:0-35822 GCA_038373865.1 Uloborus plumipes | reverse complement strand
TTTTGTTTCTGAGCCTGAATTTCTGCCATGTTTGCGGAGTCGAGGTTGGAATCGGAGTCCTCACAGCAGATTATTCGGAAAAGTACTTTACATACATTATTCATCTCAAAACCATTTCCTTACAAAGTTAGTTTGAAGGAAATCCGTCTAAGTTCAGCATCTACATTCAACTTAAATTTCCGCGTAGGCGCTGTTATTTTTTTTTTTTTTTTTTTCTGAGCGGTTCAAAATTGAACGAAAAATTAAAAAGCGAAATATGGGAATAAGGTGTCCTTGCCGAGATCTTCTGAACAAAAAACGCCTTATTACAGTGGTTATCAAAGTGTGTCCTTAAGGTTCCGCCGAATTATGAACAGGGTGTCGCCATTCCTGTGGCTGCAGATCCCTCCGGAAGAATTTAAAACATTTTAGCTTTTTTTTTCTGAAATCGTGACATGGGAAAATTTTTCTGTTGGGAAAATTTACAGGACAAAATTCAAAGAAAGGGAAAAAGAAGTAAATTCTTTCTTTTTTTCTTTGACAAGTCCATTTTACTGTTTGTCACGTTTATGACTAGCTTATAGCTCAATTTTGCTCAGTTTTATTGAAAATTTATTTCAGAAACACCGATTAAAAGTTGTTCATTCATCTGATTCTGTTTAATGCATTTCACACATGTACTTGAAGCATAATATTAGGAACAATAATGAAATAAATTGCAAAATTAATGTTATTAAAGCAAAAATTTGCCAAAATATTGTATGTACTTGTTGGGGAACAACTACTTTAAAACTACTTATAAATACTCTTACTAATAAAGAGAATGTTTTCAAATTTTAATTTATCTCTTTCTTTTTTTTTATCAAAACGCTTTACCTCTCGGCCACAACAATAATTGTAAAGATAATAATTTAAGGATGGTTTTTTTTTTTTTTTTTTTTTTTTTTTTGGCACCTTAAATTAACACTGATATCAGAACTTCGAAAAATTCACTTTTCTTAGCTACATTTTGAGATGTCCTGCCCTCTTCTCTCTACCTCTCGACTCAGCCAGCCCTGAAATGATCCAGGGGCGTAGGAACCGGGGGAGCTGTGGGAGCTCTGGCTCCCCCTGGAATATTGCAGATCGGCTCAGCTCCCCCGGAAAATTTCTTTACTACAACATTCTATAGCACATTTTTTCCCTCAAACCTATTTTCAAATGTGCGATCTACTTTTCCTACGAAATTCACGCAATGTCACCAAAAGTCGTCAAAAGTCATTTTTTAAAGTTACCATTTGGAATTTTTTCCGTTAGAAAAGTTTGAGATTTCCTATTTCGGAGCAAATATTCTATCTAAAACTTCATATTAAAAATGCAAAACAATAGTTAAATTTGTCTTTCTGGGGAAAAAGGTGTTAGAAATGTTAGCCCCCCCCCCGAAAAAAGCGTATGATCCGGCATTGCGCCGATCTCCCCCTGTTTATACAAAGTTCTTACGCCACTGAAATGATCTGCCTGCGTACGCCACTGCGCCACCAGTTAGTTTCAACATACATTAGCCATTCTTCACAGAAATTTTGGACAGAATAAAAGAAAAAAAAGGATTTATTCAAATGATTATCATTTCACTCGCGGGAACCCCAAACTTACATTTTGGAAGAAAATAAATTTTGAATTAGCTGATGCTGACTGAAACTCTAAATTTCACAAAACGACAAAATATGAGAATTGTGGTAGGTACGGGGACCCTGGAGTGTGTGAAGCATCCTTAGGCTTTGTGGGGAAGAAAATGCAATTGCGCAATGCTTTCTTCAGATTTTCCGAATTAGGAAATTTTCGGGAGGTCACAGTGACTTTATCTGACCTTCTATAGGGGCGCTTTTGTTTGACTTCTAGATAGTTTACATCTTGTCTTTGAGACAAAACAATAATGGGGCTCTTTGAAGTAAAAACGAATCACTAATGTTTCGCGGGCTAAAAAGTTTGGGAACCGCTGCCTTATTATATAAGAGTCCTTTACAATACATAAAGCCATTTACAAATTTTTCCTTAAGAGAAAATTAGAAGGTTCAGCTACTATTTGTCAGAAGACATTTATCTTTGCACAAGTGACATGCTTCACTTTTATACTAAAAGATACGAGTATATTGACGTATCCATGCAACCAAAAGTGAGCTTCGTCGCTAAACAAAATTCGCTTATGAAAATCGGGATCAACGGCAATCTTGTTTTGGGCCCATTCACCGAATTAGCGCCTTGCTAAGTGATCGTGTGGCTTCATGTTGAAATGCCAGCCCAAACTAAACATAAATCACTTGACAGCTGACAAAATGGCCACCAGTCAAAAATGTGTTGCCAACTAAAAGTTCTATACCGCTAAAAAAACACCCTTTACTAAAAGATATAACTAAATCTACCATTTAGCAATTAAATGCACATTTTAAAAATATGGAGATCCCTTTTTCGATGAACGACACATATATTAGTGCTCTTTCGGACGTTTAAGGGCCATTCTAAGAAAACGCCGCCATTTTGACTCGCACGTGACGTTCATATACAGTCAAACCTGTCTATCTCGAATTACACGGGACAGACGACAATTTCAAGACACGGAGGTTTCGAGACGCAAAGGTTGTGATAAAATTTTCGAAAATAAGCAATTGGAACAAAGGCAGGAATTCAAGTGAAACATGGACGATCGCAACTCACCAATGCAATCGCAAATTCCAAAATTTGGATACGTTACAATCGCTACGAGATGCTACTCTAATGTAATTCGACTTCCAGTAGCGATTGCAATTTGCGATCGCCTCGAAGCGATTGCAAAGGTGTTTCACTTGAATTCGACCCAAAGTCAACTGTAACCAAATGCGAACTGGAGAACGGGACTCTGCATCCATTCTCATCACCCCCCCTCCCCGCTTTTGGCGCCAAATGAAATAAAATTGGGTGTGATTTTACGGCGAGCATGGATTGACTAAGGTTGTATTTTTCAAAACAAATTACGGCTGTTTTAAATGCATAATTGCAACCAAAGTTTATCTAAATATGTAAGTACTTCGCACTTTAGAAACAAACACGAGTTTACAAAACTTTTTTTTTTTTTTAACCGAGCAGGCTCGGTCCCCAGGCACTGTGTGCAAAACTGGTACTGTGTGCTTCACTGTGTGCAAAACTTCTTCCTTTAAGTACCTGAGCATTAGGGTGGGACGAAAAATAAAAAGTTTTTCAGATCAACTTCTAATAGTTGCCAAAAGTTGTCTTTGGTGATAGTTAACTTTTGTGCAAAATTTGAGAAAAATCGGTTAATATCTTCAGGGGGCGCTGCGATCGCAAAGTTTTACCATAGCTTTGTTATGGATTTTATGGTTAAAATATCAAAAAGAATGCCTTTAGCTAGTCTCTTTGTGTTTTTTTTACTCAAAAGATGTTTTCATGCATTAAAAGCATATGAAATGATTCACAAACATTATTTTATATGATATATTTATATTTAAAAAAATCACTTTTTTTTCACGTTTTTGTTTCTTTTTAAATGCTTGAAATATAAATATATCATATAAAATATTTTTTTTTTTTTTTGAGTTATTTCATATGCTTTGAATGCATGAATATATCTTATGAGTAAAAAAATGCAATGAGATTAGCTAACGGCATTGTTTTTGATATTTTAACCATAAAATCCATAACAAAGCTATGGTAAAACTTTGCGATCGCAGCGCCCCCTGAAGATATAAACTGATTTTTCTCAAATTTTGCACAAAAGCTAACTATCACCAAAGACAACTTTTGGCAACTATTAGAAGTTGATCTGAAAAACTTTTTATTTTTCGCCCCACCCTACTGAGCATGGGCAATTAGATTTAATAACTCGTTGTTAGCGAATGAGGTCGTGTTTCCTTTTATCCTAGAAACAACAAATGTACTTGCAATACCCCGCCAACTCGTTCATTTCGACCCATGGATCGAAATGGTCGAGCTGGCGGTGTATTGCATGTTCCTGCCTTAGCCCTTGCTTAGGGGCGGTTACTCACTGCTTTATAAACAAATGTACTGTCTGATCTTCTTTGGTAAAATCTTCCGCGCATTTACGCATGCGTCAGGTCTTCTCTGATCTTACCAAAATAAGGGGTGTTAGCAGAGCCCGATCATTCTGACCTGGGACATGGGGCACATTTCTATTCCCCCCCGCCCTCTCATATCAGTTACGTGTTACAAGTAAACAAATTGTTACAATACCAGAATAAAATAAAAGTTTTGTGCAAAGATTGAACTTGAAAAAAAAAAAAATAATAATGCAATCAAATTATTAAGAGAAAAATATACGTCGACATATACAGTAGGCTTTTAGTATAATAGTAAAGCATACAGTAGGCATTTTAGTAAAATATACAGTAGGAATTTAGTATTTAAGAGGCATTGGATAAAGTAAGGGGATTTTGCCCCCCCCCCCCTGAAATCTAAGAGGAGGGGCCTGTGCCCCGCTTGCCCCTGCAGTAATCAGGCTCTGAGTGTTAGGTAAGATAACAATAAGGGGAAGAATAATAAAAAGCATTTTGAGCCGTATCGAATAACGTGGGACGATGCTAATTTCAAATACATAGTTTAGTTGAATATGCCAAAAGGATTATCAAATGAAAGTTTCAAATTGAAAATATAGGAAAGTTATCACCCACAACCCATCCACCCCTTTTTAAGTGGAACTGTTAGCGAGTGCCAGGCGTGGTATTCACGGACGGACAGTAGTTTCATTTCCTGAACAATAGTATTATAACTGCAGTGAACTCTCACTTATACACCGCCTCATTTATGCGCCTTTTTCACTTATACGACGATTTTGAATGGTCCCATCACATTCCATAGAAAAATAATGACAGTATCATTCGTTTATGCGTCGCTCTAAAGATAAATGTTTCACTTATGCGCCGAATTTTCCGTAAAATCTTTTTTTAAAAAATATTCTCTTTAAAAAATAAGCATTTTTCTTCACTTTCCTCTTTAATCTTTCGCCTTTATTGCTCACGGAAGGCATTTTTTCCGCACGAACTAGAGTTCGGAGAGGGACAATTACCTATTATGGATCATTTTAAAGGGAACAGTTTGTAATTAGGTGTGCTGCAATTATTGTTTTCTCTTTATCGTTGTAGTTTAGTTGCTCTAATTGCCAAAACGTAGTAATATGTCCCTTGTCTATAAGAAACATTCTTATTCATTCTCTCATTTGAACCTATGTTGCGTTTTAGTCCTTTAAATAGGCTTATTCACTTAAACGTCTCTCTCACTTATGCGCCTTTTTCCGTTGGTCCCTTAGACCGGCGTTCACAAGTAAGAGTTCACTGTTTTCGAACATTTCAAAAACACATGCCCGGACAGATTCTTTATAGAAAATGACGAGTTTACAAAGCCCATATGTATAATTTATGTGTATTAAGATTAGCAGATTCTTGATGCGCGAAGGTTTTCAACAGTTTTAAACTGTCGGGTCAAAAATCTCCTTGCCGAAACTGTTAAATACTTTCATTAACCGATTTTACATTTAAAAGTTCATTAAATAAGAAAATGTATTTATTATTATTATCATTACTAAATTCTAATTTTCTTAAAAGAAAATATTACATTGCCTGACCTGTTAGGTGATTTTAAAATTGAAATTAATAAACATAGTCAAGCTCAAATCCTCTTTTTGCCGCTAGCAAATTGTACACATTCAACGTAAAACGCAGATGCAGTCCAGCACTGTCATTTAGTATTTGAATGCAAGTTTAAAATCATATTACTTTGAGCGATTGAAACGCATAGTTTAAATGAAATAACTAAGGAAAACCTGAACCCCTCCCCCCCCCCTCCACTCATTAAAACATAAAAAAAATTTAGTCGAATAATTAGTTTACAAACAATTAGAATTAGTTAGAATAATTAGTTTTAATTATTAAGTTCAGCTAAAACTTCTTCCAAGGTAAACATACTTTTTAACTTACTATTAAGATACAATTATGCATGTATAGTTATTCCTTATATTCTTAATTTGTGTCAAAAATAATATAAAGTTAATATGTATTAACAATGTCAAAAATGCATGCAACTTAGCCCAAGTTTTTACATATCAAGAGTAGATAACATAACAAGGAATAGTTATGTGTATGCATTTAACACAAATCTTTGAGATTTCAATTCCAGCATGTTTGCCTTCATTGTCATTAATTAAAATACTTTGCTAATTTCTCGTAGTGTAATCGAATTTTCTGACAACTGTTACTTCGCTTATACTTCACATTTTTCTTCATCAATTTCTCATTCACCCCTAAGGGTTTTAACAGTTTAAACCGGTACTATACCCTTGTCATGTAAAAAATCAAACCTTGTCGTGTGTACGTATAATTATTCTGCCGTGTTTAGCACAAATGTGGTATCTGCAATCGAGCTCAAACTGAGATATTGCCCTTGAAAAGTTTTGTACATCCATGTATTTAACTGAGATGATACTTTTTAGAATAGTTTTAAAAAATATTTCTCGTTCTCCAACTTTCGTAAAACATTGTATATAGGTAAAATACAGTACCTGATGACACTAACTCATTTTTTTTTTTTAATTGCAGATACCACTTTAGTGCTCAGCAATTCAATATTACCGTGAACACGATTCAGAAAAAAACTTACTGCTTTTTCAAACATATTTACAATGACAATTATTGAAAAAAAAAGCTTTTCTCACCTGCGACGAAGGTAAACATTTCGATGACACAATTTCAATTTTTCAACTTCATTCCGGTGACATTGTCAGAACCTCAATTTCCGACGAGCAAAGCAGTAGAAGAATTTCCAGAATAATTATTTGCAGATCCATCGCTCTCTTTTCTATCAATAATGATTTCGTAAAAAATGATCTGTCAGCAACAATGAAGACATTCTGAATTTCAACACGTTAAAGTTTTGATTTAGTTTGTCAACTGCTAGCATTTTTTAAACGAGATGACTTGAACTTTTGATACTTGCTAGGTTATAAAAAAACTATCATTGCAATATTCGAGTCATCATGCAGGTATTAACTTTTTGTCTGTACAGTTCAAACGCGTAGCTATTACGGAATTACCAGCCCACAACATTATAAGTCAGTAGCTCGGAATCATGTGCTTGAAATGAGGTTGAATTTAAAACGTACGGTGATTGGTTAAGTCATATCGATTGCACCGATTCTCAAATCGCGAGTAAGAAGGCGGACATTTTGGTCCTGGACAAAAAAAGTGAACTTAAATACTGACAGATTTACACACAAAATTTATTATTCTTGTACATTACCTTTACATTACCCGTACGTTACATATCCTGTACATTACCACAATAGTGCAGTAGAAATAAGCCGAAAAACACCTTGGAGTCGAACAAATTGCAACAGAAACAACACCTTTCGCATTCCAATTCAAAAGTTCAGGGATTTAACAGAGGTTTTTCTTTTATTTATTTATTTATTTATTTATTTAAAGTATTGCGCACAACAGACGAATCCAGTAACAGTGGCAAGTAAAACAAGAACAATTAAAACAATTTATACATTCAAAATATTGAAAAATATAGACTTACAATAATTAAAAGACTTAAAAATGTCTAAAAATATCTTAAACAAGACAAGGAATTAAAATTTCGTAAAATTTTAAAAGACAACAAATGAATTAAAACAAATTACACATTTAAAATATTAAAACAAATAGACTTAAAATTATTAAAAGACATATTAAAAATATCCAAAACGCGACAATGAGAGTTAAAAAGTTTGTAAAATTTAAAAAGACAAAAATTATCAACATAATTAAACTTTGTAAAAATATTTTTAAAACACAGATGACTCCTAAGAGTTCTATTTGGAACAGCAAAATGGATGGAATTAATAATATCTGAGCAGTCAATAAGATTGTTAAGGGCTTTATAAAAAAAAAGAAGACACAAAAGTTCACGTTTCTTTTACTGTTCCAATCAGTTTTAACCAAAAATATTTGCTTTGTTTAAACTCTGTACACTTTCATGCTGCATGTTATAAGTAAGGAGTGCAGAAAATTACATTTATTTACTGTTAATATGACTAATGGTAGTTTCTTAGTGAAGGTATACTTTAATACGTAATAAAAAGAAATATTTTTTTCTCCGATTAATCGGCAAGTTGGCCGATTAATCGGTACTACCGATTAATATGGGAAAATGAGAAATAGCAAAAACTGAGCAACGAAAAAAGGAGCGTAAACTAGCGCACCGGAAAATTAAAACACGCGCATTTGAAAATTAAAAAACGGAAAATTGAGAAATGGAAGAAACAGAAAAATGAAGAACGGAGAATTTAGAAACGGGAAAATGACAAACGGAAAAATGAGGATCGGAGCTTCTATAAAATCACGGAAATATAATTAACGAAACGGAATAACTCCGGCAACTCAGCTGCCATATATTTTTCTGATATTTTCAGAACATTTTTTCAGCAGTGTATATATATACAGGGTGTCCACTCCAATCGTGGACCAATAGCTAATTTCTAAACCGTTAGAGATAAGCATATAGTTTATTTAGGAAAAAATCTCCAAATTTTGAAAGGAATTTTGGGTCTATTCAATGTTTTTCAAAAAATCAAATTTTGAAAGAGTTACGAAATTTAAATTTTTATACAGCCCCCCAGTCATATCATTCATATTTAGTAAAACATTCTTGACACTGTAACGTTTAAAACTTAAAAAGAATCACTGTTCTACGACAAAAATTGACCGAGTTATGACGTTTTGAAAAATCAAGATTTTGCATTATTTCATGACGTCATCGAGAGATCACTTAAGGGACCGTATGCGAAATCCTTCAAAATCTTGATTTTTCAAAACGTCATAACTCGGTCAATTTTTGTCGTAGAACAGTGATTCTTTTTAAGTTTTAAACGTTACAGTGTCAAGAATGTTTTACTAAATATGAATGATATGACTGGGGGGCTGTATAAAAATTTAAATTTCGTAACTCTTTCAAAATTTGATTTTTTGAAAAACATTGAATAGACCCAAAATTCCTTTCAAAATTTGGAGATTTTTTCCTAAATAAACTATATGCTTATCTCTAACGGTTTAGAAATTAGCTATTGGTCCACGATTAGAGTGGACACCCTGTATATATATATATATATATATATATTAATTTTAGTTTTTGTTTAATAAGGGATCATTACAATGGCATTCATATTAAATCGATTAATGTATATATTCAGAAACGAACAGTTTCCAATTTTTTTAAGTAATTTTATGCTTCTTAATGATTTTTGAGCAATGTTGATTACTTACGCGTAATTATTACAATAATTACGTACCTTATTCCTTATTCAAAGATCTTTTGTAACGGTTCATAAACCAATACAGTGAACTCTCACTTATACGCCGCCTCATTTATGCGCCTTTTCCACTTATACGATGATTTTGAATGGTCCCAGCACTTTCTACAGTAAAATAATGATAGTATCATTCGTTTATGCGTCGCTCTATAGATAAATATTTCACTTATGCGCCGAATTTTCCCTAAAATGTAAAAAATATAATTTATTTGCTTTGAAAAATAAGTATTTTTCTTCACTTTTCTCTTAACTCTTTCGCCTTTATTGCTCACGGAAGGCATTTTTTCTTCATGAACTAGAGTTTGGAGAGGAACCATTATCCATTATGCATCGTTTTAGAGGGAAGTTTGTAATTAGGTATGCTACAATTTTTGTTTTCTCTTTATCATTGTAGTTACGTTACAGTAATTGCCAGACCATACTAATATGTCCCTTTTCTACAGAAACATTCTTATTCATTCTCTCATAAGAACCTATGTTGCGTTTCAGTCCTGTAATAGGCTGGTTCACAAATGCGCCTTTTTATATTGGTCCCTTGGGCCGGCGCATAAGTGAGAATTCACTGTATGTTTTTGTTATTTTTTTAATTCCATTTATTATTATTCTTATTTTTTGATAAAAAGGGGGGAGAACCTCAGCCGCTCGCATTTTTCCCCCACAAGTACTTAACGATTCTTAAGTAGTGTTTTTTTTTTTTTTTTTTTTGGCGACTCAAATTCAGAAAAATTATTATTGCATCTTTATTTTGTCACAATATAAACACCAGCAATATTTTCCTGCTATTCAATTGTTTTCGATACATTATGGCCTATTCCTCAAATTCCTCAATTTCAAAGGTGCGGGACCTAAGTTAAGACTACCGCTTAGACTTTTATTTATTGCAAAAAAAAGAAAGAAAAAAATGAAAATAAACTGACCAAGTAGCAAATTCTAGGTGCATAAAAAGCAATATATTTACAGTACGAATTTACAATCGTCTAATTAATGGTTTATGCTCCATGCTTATTTAATGGTTATGCTTATTTAATGGTTAAGGTATTACATGTAATAATTATTTAAGCAATGAATTGGCAGACATTATAGTTTCCTTCAATCGTGTTCAAACACTTAAACTGCGAAAAAAAAAAAAAAAATCGAGATGTTGTTTACGAACAGGCAGTTTTTTTTTTTTTTTTTTTTTTTTTTTTTTTTTTTTTTTTTAACCTTTTAATACCTAGCGTCCCTTTTAAGGGACGGTCCAAAAAAGGGTCTGAATTTCCCCAAAATGAACATTTCAACCAAATAATAGTGTTCAATGAGTACCTTCACTGTTAAAACTAAAGGTTGCGATTGGCACTTTTCCGGGGTGAAATGCTTGTAACACCAGCGGCACCCAGTGGGGAGCCGAGATTTCACCCTTGGCTTGGGTGAAAAACTGGCACCCTCAATTCAACAAGCCGCGCGGGTGAACGATGGAACCGTATAGGAGAGCATTATGGCACCTTCAGTGTTCACTATTGCAGATCCCCCCTGTGCTGTGTGCGTTTTTGTTTTTCACTTGTGTTTACTTTTATTTATTGTTACTTTTATTTATTGTTTTTATTCACGAAGTCTTGGTACATTTTCACCTTGTATTCCGATTTGAAAATGATCGAAACTTGTAATTTAAGGCATTTTCTCGCAGTTCAGACTTTCCAACATATTTTAAAAGAATTCATGACTTGGATTCAATTGAAAACCCCTCCTCTACACCTCTCTGTTGTAGATACATTGATGACCTTTTATGCATTAATTTTTCCAATTTCTCTGAGCTCAGCAAAACTATACAGGGTGTCCACTCCAATCGTGGACCAATAGCTAATTTCTAAACCGTTAGAGATAAGCATATAGTTTATTTAGGAAAAAGTCTCCAAATTGTGAAAGGAATTTTGGGTCTATTCAATGTTTTTCAAAAAATCAAATTTTGAAAGAGTTACGAAATTTAAATTTTTATTCATCCCCCCAGTCGTATCAATCATATTTAGTAAAACATTCTTGACACTGAAACGTTTAAAACTAAAAAAAAATCACTCTTCTACGACAAAAATTGACCGAGTTATGACGTTTTGAAAAATCAAGATTTTGAAGGATTTCGCATACGGTCCCTTAAGCGATCTCTCGATGACGTCATGAAACAATGCAAAATCTTGATTTTTCAAAACGTCATAACTCGGTCAATTTTTGTGGTAGAAGAATGATTTTTTTTTAGTTTTAAACGTTACAGTGTCAAGAATGTTTCACTAAATATGATTGATAGGACTGGGGGGCTGTATAAAAATTTAAATTTCGTAACTCTTTCAAAATTTGATTTTTTGAAAAACATTGAATAGACCCAAAATTCCTTTCATAATTTGGAGATTTTTTCCTAAATAAACTATATGCTTATCTCTAACGGTTTAGAAATTAGCTATTGCTCCACGATTGGAGTGGACACCCTGTATATCATAATTCCTTAACGCTTAAAAAAACTAGTCACAATCAAAAGTTTTTTAATTTCCTGGACATTAACATAGAAATTGGCTCCCTCTGTTACACTACGATTTATGATAAAAGACGTGAATTCCAATTCAAAGTCAATAGCCTACAAAATTATAATTCCTGTCTTAGCAAAAAAGTATTTATTGGTATCATTGTTTCACAAGCCTTGCGAATTAAAAGAATTTGTAATACTGAATCTGCTTTTAATTTAGAATTTTATCTTCTTAAAAATAAACTGTTTGATAACAATTTTCCAAAAAATCTAATTAAAAATGTTTGCTCAAGTATAACCTTTAATAACGACTTTGCTTCACTGTAACTGTTTAACTGTTCAAACGTATGATATCGCTGGAAGAAACCAGTTCAGGATTGCAGTGGTGAACATTTTTTGAGCACGTGTAAAACAGAGATTGGAACGAATTAGGATTTGCTTTTCGGACACGGATTTACAATTTTTTGATTTTTACATTGACAACTGGACTGCCTCTAGATTTGCTGGATATTATTTGGATTTGGTTATGCGGAATTTCAGGTGAGATGTTTTTATTTTCATAGCAGGGGACCGTACTGTGGGTGGCTGATTTTTGGGAATTTTATTCCTAATCGGTCGAGGCGAAACCCCTGCTTTTAGTTTTAGGTTTTTGTTCTTATGTACAGTTTGCAGACTCGCATTGGTGCTGTTTTTGCCCAATGAAGATCTGTAGACTGTATATTTTGAACTTAAACATCCTCTTTATAGTTTATTTTTAAATTTTTTGGTCTTTCGACCACTCTTGAATCCCCCACGGCTGATGAGCTCTGGATTCAACCTTTCTCCTTTCACTTCTCCTAATGTGGCATTTTCTATTTCATTATTACTATTTGTTTGTGTTATTATATACTTGGCTTTTTAGTTTAGCTGCTTTGGGCATCTATGGGCTTTTGGTGTGGTCTCTTCGTTTTTCTTCTTACAATTCTGATATTTTATATATATATACATATATATCTTTAAATAGGTCATTTATTTATTTTTTTTTTTTTTTTAATTTGTCTCGGTTTTTTTACCAAAAATAAATAGAAAATATAATTTTTCTCAAGAAATTACAAATTTCAAGCTTCATACTGGAAACCTACATATATTTATTTATTTTTTATTTTGATGCATGTTCTTGTACTACATGTAGGTTCATAGAGGCAACGTTGTATCAACTTGAAATTCCGAATTTCCCCAAACTTATCTTTTTTTTTTTTTTAATTCTTCTCAACACACACGAGCTAGTTTACAGTTTCGGACAAAGTCGACACAATTTGCTGTTTTTCACAACAGCATTAAACATTTTTTGCAATTGTTTTTATATATAAAAAAAAAAATTTTCAAATTTGAAAAAAAAAAAAAGAAAAAAAAATATGTCTCCACACGAGGGATAACATTTATTTCTTCAAAATACATATTTTTTCCCTTTTTATCAATTTTTTCAAAATTATTTATTCAAAATTATAAATTTTAAGCTTTGGGTGGGGTACCTTAATATTTTTCAATTTTGATAAATGTTTTTATTACATGTGGAGCTATAGGATTTTTATTACATGTGGAGCTATAGGAGAAACCCTTTATCAACATGAAATTTCGAATTTCCCCAAAATAATTTCAGATTCCGCCAAATGAGCAAGAGCTAGTTTACACTTTCAGGCGCAAGTTGCCGTTGTTTAAGGCAGGGATTCAAGTGAAACAGGCGGTCGCAAACTGCAATCGCTACTGGAAATGAATTACTTTCTTGATAAAAACATGTGACGTCAGCGTGACGTTTGCGTGACGTTTGCCTATGAAAAACGAGCTAGATAAAACGTCACAGCCTCCTTAGCGAATAAGAGGAGATTGCTGACTGCTTGTGAGCTCTTATTGGCTCCGCTCGTAGTGACGTCATTGCCAAGTTAAGTTGATGATAATGTAATGGACGAGAAAAGTGTGACGTCACTTCCTGGTGCCTGGTTCACTTGCATCGTCGTCTCATTTCTTCCCCATGTTATTCCTACGGAGATTCGAGTAAGGTCTAGTTTTTGCCAAATTTGAAGAGTTTTTTCTTATTTCTTAGCTTGGAAAAGCACTTCTTCGAATTCCAGGTAAGTTGATGTACAAAATGCACCCAGTTTGTTGCTGATTTCGAAACGTATTTATTTTTTGAGAATTAATTAAACTTTGTTTATGTTTTCGCATGCTGATTTCCTGAGCCACCATTGCTGCACGTAGTATTTATGATTATACGTGATATTCATTTCATAAAAACTGGTTGAATTACTGAAACTATTTCCATCTAAAATGAGTAACAGTCATCAAAATAACCGTATGCCATGATTTTTATGTGTTTTTCCCCCGTTTTTTCAGAAAACATAAATCTTAGTTGATGTTCGAAGAACCGATATTTTCTAATGTTACCTCATTTGAAGTGTTAATTCAGCTATTTTTTATTTTAATATGTATATTAAAAGTTGGTTGTGATGTAAATTGTTGTGTTTAATAGTTCGTGAGCGCATCATATATGCAAGGTGCGTATCAAATATTTTTTAATATCGCTGTTCCACGTTGTGTTGCTATTGTTTTTCACGTTGAACGAATTTCATACGCATTTTCCTCTAATTAAAAGCATTTACATTCATATTCTATAAGTTAAAGTTAAAAAGTAAACCGTTTTGCAGAAATTTTATGTAATATCTACATGGTGAGAGTTGATGCATGTTTGTTTACATTCGTTTGATAAGTATCCTTTACGTTACTTCTTATAGTCTGCTGGTATTAGTTTCTTCCTACAATTTTATGGTCATAAATTACACTTTTTTATTCAAGATAAGTAAAAGCAATAAAGGCAATGTGCATGCCATAAACTTTTGATTTTCCATGTTCCGTGCTGTCATGCTATTAATTTTCACTGATCACTAATCGCTGCTGGTTTTCTTTATTAAAAAAAGTTAACATTGCAAACATATTGGTCAAGTTACAAAATACATCATACATACTCTCTCTGTTTTTAAGAATAAGATTTGATTGCATTAGCTGAACCTATTTTTACCTATATGTATATATCCCCTCTGTTTTATCAATGTGGTGTTGGTGTTATTTTCTGCTTTAGTTAAATTATCGATAGGATTTCATTTCTAGTTTTGAGTCATTGTGCGTATTTTTTACCGAAAAATTGATATGACTTTAAAACATTTCAAACAGAATATCTTTCACGAAGTTGCGCAAATTGAACTTAGTTTTGACAATGTTGTTGAAAATGACTCTTGAATTTAAACTGATTTCTTTTTATTAAGAACTAGCAGTACCCGCACGGCGCCGCCCGTGCAATAAATGTAAAGGCCCTTGAATAAATTAAAAATGCGACGACCATTCTGGAGTAAGATAGTTATTTTCTTTTATTCAAACTTACTTCACAGCAATTTAAATTCCAGTAAAATTTGGGGTTTGCACATGTCGCCAAATAAATCAAAAAGGCATTAAACTACCGAAAACATTAAAAGTAGGATAGAATTGCGGTAACCGGGTCTCGGCGATTAATATTTCATTGTGGCAACTCGCTACCTTCTTAGAGGCAGAAAAATATTTTTCGATTTTAGTAATCCTACAACCACGGAGTAGAAAGTAGGACAGAAATGTTTTACGGATGCGCTAGTTTGAAAGTGGCAACGAATTCTCACCGCCGCCAGAGGACACTACACGACAATCCCTTCCTATTTCCTACGGGAATCAATGTAAATGATACTGAATCTGTCATCTTTTTAAATGCTGCTATGGGAAAGAAAGAAAAACATTTTTCAACTGGATTTAGGTGTAAATCTTCGATTGACATTATGAATTAAATATGATTTTCATCCGTATAGGTGCCGTATTCTTTGAGAAATAGGTTTAATCGAATGCACTTGCGAAATCTGACAGAATCTGTCATTTTTTAAAGACTGCTGTTGGCCAGAATTTTTTTGTTCAACTGGATTTTGGTGTAAATGTTCGATTGACATTATAAACTAAATATGACTTTGATCCCACTGAAATTTTGCCATATTTTTTAAGAAAGATGTTTAATCGACCCAGGGGCGTGCTTAGAGTTTTGGCGCCCTGTGCGAAATTTGTTTTAATAGTAGAGAAATAAACATTTTTTTATTTATTTATTTCCCCTCTCTCATAAACATAACACATTTAAATTATTACACACTGCAACATGCACCAACCTCAACACATAAAACCGGAAATTATTTTGACATTTTACTATAAAATTGCTATATTATGTGAATTAAAAATAAAAAGAAAGAAGACACAGACACAACCAAAATTTACCAAAAACAAACATTTATTTAGAAAAAAGAAAAATCTAGAGATTAATAAGTACATGAAATAGAATAAAATAAGCGATTCAATGAGGAATAATTTTTCTAGCTTTTTGAGCAGCAAATTCATCAATTAAGTTAGAAAAATCTAAATAAATACAAAATTAATTTTCAATCGATATTAGTGCTAGAGCATTAGTCACAATAGATCTATTTTAGCTTTGAGAATGAAGGTTCTGCCGAGACAACTGTATCTAAAATAGTTAGAAAATTCGTAAATCAATAAGAAAATTTAGTAAAACATTTTGGAAACTTTTCAAACAAATATTTAAGTGGTTGAAATTAAAGTTTCTCTGGAATGGAATTCATAAAAACTTTTAACTTTGAGTATAAATCAGTTCCATTCACATTGTCTAATTCTAACGCCAAGTTATTACAATTAGTTATTAAGTCATGCTCTTCCAAAGTTTTTAATGCTGGAGTATTGCAAGGAAATCCAAATTTCTTGTTGAAATCTTTTTTTTTTTTTTTTTTGAAAACGCTCCTAGGTGTACATAAAAGATTGACTCGTAAAAAAATTGTTTGTTGACACTCTTTCTACGAGGAGTGTTAACAGGAGGAGAAGAAATTTCATTGGTATTCATTTCCAATGATAGAGAGCCTAAATCTTTCGCTGCAATTTCAGAATTTTAAGACTGATACAAAGGAATGACAATCCCTTCCTTGAGGGGCCCTACGTCGGCACTTTTACGATATTTAATCTTAAAATATGGAATTTTAATTAAGTCCTCATCCCAACGACTTTGTTTTCGTTGGGATGAGGGCTCCTCTATGCGAAAATGTTTCGAAATTAAATACAAAAAAAGGGAGGGAGGCAATTGCAGTTCGTCTTTGATGACATTTGGGACAGAAATGTTGTTCTGGACTCTTCCGTCTTCCCCGAAACATTTTTTAAGTTGTAATTCAAAAAAAAAAAAAAAAAAAACGCAATTTTTAGACTATCTCTGATGATGCCAGGAGGGAAGAAACTGGGGGACACAAACCCGAAAGTTCTCTACCCACAATTTTTCGGTATGGAAGTTTAGAAGCGAAATAAAAAAACCGTAATTTTTGCTGACTTCGATGATATTAAGAGAGGCTATGATTCGGGGATTTAACTCCTGAAATGTTTTGAAATTAAAAGACTGAAATTTTGTAATCAAGAGATCTAAACCATGATATGTAAGTAGAGGGTAAGTAATATTAAAAAAATCTCCCCTCCCTTGAGAAATTTTTAGATCCGCTCTTGAGAATTTCAAACTCAGTGTTTTTCAACTTCTCTATTAAAAAAAAAAGTGTTTTCTCTATTAACTGAACAGCAGTGTTTAAGTTTATAGTAGAATTTTGCTTTGCTTTCCTAACGAAATTAATTTGAACAAGCAATTCGTACTATGTACATAAAGAAGTGAGAAATTTGAAACTCAGTTTTGCATTTTGACCCCGTTGCAATTTCCGATATCTCAACTAATTTGTCATAAATATCCTCCAATTTGAAATCTAATATCTTTGATACTTTCTATTCGGCATTCCCATCTTTTGTTAGATAAAGGCTCAATAGTAACATTTTTAACATGCCGCTTTAGAATGTCCCATCGCTGAGTAGAAATAGAAAATAAGATTTACATTTGCTGAATTATTCCAAAAGACAAGTTTGCCTCCGGCAGAGAAACTAATTGAAGAATTGGCCACACCGCCAAAAGCGGTTTGTATTTTAGATATTTTAAAAATTCAAAAGAATAGTTTGAAGGGAAAAAAATTTTTTTTTCAAAGTTTTTTTCTCCACGCACACACAAAAATATTATTTCTTTTGTACAATTTTAGCGGCCCCAAAATTTCAAAATATTTTAGCGGCCCTGTTCGGTTGTACAGTTTGCCACCCCCTAAGCACGGCCCTGAATCAACCGCATCTAACATGCTAAATCTGACATATATGCGATTGTATGCGACATTTTCTTTGCATTGTTCGATATTATTTTTGCTAAGAATCAGCTCTCTAAATTGTTGATAAATTAAGCATGTGGCAAAAATGTCGAATCACCTGCTGCCATATATTGTTGTTGTGCAAGCGTGTGAATATTGTGTAATTTTCTTTTTATAATCTAATTAATCATTAAATATTTTCAGGACCACATGCAATGAAGAAACGGTTCCAGTACAACCAGTCAGTCCCAGGCCAAGTAATATTGCATCTTACTCAGAAATTAACTATGCAAAACACAAAGTAATTAGAGACAATTACAGAGTACAACAATCATGAAATTAAAATTATTTCTTTATCATTCCAGTGATTTAATAAATGCAGCGGCATACCGCAATGCAAATTCATAAATACCTTGTTTGTCTTCTTTCTCCCGAAATAATCATGGTCCGATTGGTAGAGCGCGCAGCCAATTCGACTTGTGATTACTTTTGTAACTCAGGGCTCAGGTTCGAATCCCGGAGCTGGGGATCTTCTGCAGAGGGACTCCATGAAAATTAGCGGCGGTGTTGCTAGAGATTAAAAATCTAGACAAACACCTACGCCAATCATCGGGATTACGTCCCTTTATTAACAGTTTACAAACACAGCATCTGTACAGAAGAGATGTAAAGAAACAAATTTAACAACAATTACAAATTTGAACACATAAGACATGTGCATAGTTAATGATTAGTTTGCAATAATCATCTTCATGCACATGTTATAAAAGCATTTAATTACAACATTACATAAGACATGTGCATAATTAATGATTATTTTGCAATAATCATCTTCATTCACATGTTATAAAAGCATTTAATTACAAAGACATAAAAGGTTATTTTTAATAACCATCTTTATGCATTAAAGTAAAAGAAACCTCCGCCGGATAGGATACTAAGTAGTTGAAAATTAAAAGTGTAAACCTTAGTATAACTTAAATAGTATAAACATAAGTTGCAATTTAACAATAAATAAAATGTCCATGAATCTTCCATATCATCAAAAGGGATATCCTCATCAAATAAAATGTCCGGATTCAAGAACGTTTTCTCCTTCAGCAACAAGCTTTCCCTCAGGCAAAGAAATTGCTGATAATTTGACAACACTTTTTCTCGACAATTGTATTGAATCAAAATCCTGAAATAAAACAAAAAAGTTTTTGTGAAATTCAACTTAATAAATTTGTATCTGAAACTGACTAACTGCTTGAAAGTCAATAAAATGTGATATTTTGCGGCATATTAAACATATAGGTAGCATGAAAACATGATACATTCTACAAATCCGGGGCTGCTGCCGCCACTAGCAAAATTAACTGCACAAAACAAATTAGATAAGTGTTGGTAAAAATTAAATCAATATTTAATAGGTTTTGGCTTGAACAATGGGAGTGGCATAATGGCAAGGCAGCAAGCTCTGTATACAACAGAATATGACATTTGATTATCCGTAGACTAAAATGACATGGTAACTGCAGACAAATGAATACCATGGACAATCAGACAAAAAGTTTAAAAAATGATGCTGGTGTATAAACACTAGATCAAACATTAAAATTGTAGATAAAAACAAAAAAAAAAAAAAAAAACTGCATGAGCTAAACATAGACAAAAACACTCATGCATTAAAAAAAAATAAATAATCACTTATATTAGTACATGCCTTGAAACTTTATAAAAAAGTTTGTTACTCATTTTATTTAAATTTTAAAATATATTAATTAGTGATTGTAACTTTTTCAATAATATCTTTCACGAAGCAAAATATTCTTCTGTTCCTCAAAATAATTAGTTTGCCAAAACGAACATGAGCTGTTTCATGGCCGACTCAAAGATGTGCGCAAGCTGGGCTAAGTCAAAATGGGTGCATTCAGTAAATCCTCACTAATAAAGAAAATAATAGTGTGAAACATCTGTAGATACTTGGAAGTTTACAGTATAGAATATGGTAAAATAATCATACATATAAAATTAGTGTTAATTAAGAGGTAAAATCAAAAAAGACAAAAATAGGAGAGTTTAAGAGACGAATACAATCAAATTTCTAAAAAATATAGAAACTTGCCAGTACATTTTTAGTACTAAAAATTTCAGTACTCAGTGTAAGACATCATTAAAAAATCTTTCCGGTTTGCAGAAAACACTCGTTCGCATTAATTTTAACAGTAAATAACTAAGCACATTTTTCTTTTTGTGGAAAAAGTAGGTGATCTCATGGACTACTGGTTATTTGGCGGAACAAGGCGAATAAGCATAGAACATGTGCGATACAGTAAACATGAACAAAAGATTATAGCATGCATATCGCATTTTTTGTTTCGACTTACATTGAATCACAACAGTAAAATTTATGGCTATTAAATAAAAGGAATAATCTCGTGCCAGCAGACTAAAGGGCAAGGTCAAACCAAGTAACGGACAGGATATTAGTTCAATGAATGTAAACATTTGAAGGGTCAGGGGGAAAAACCACGGTAGTCACATTTGATTCATTTTGAGAAAAACGAAATTTAAACTTTACGAACTCATAAACTTCCCCAGTATACTTGTTCTAAAATGACAATAATACATGGACTACAGTGTTTTTTCACGAATATTGCATATACTAAACGAAATTACACTTATTTTCCTAACAGGTGGTAGCATCAGTTTAAATTCGACAAAAAGTGGACTACCGTGGTTTTTCCCCCTGACCCTTCATTTATCAATTCTCAAAATGTAGATACTACATAAGATTTCCGAAAAACGGTTTATTTTGTGACTTTAACTTATAGAATATGAATGTAAATGCTTTTAATTGGAGCAAAATGCGTATGAAATTCGTTCAACGTGAAAAACAATAGCAACACAACGTGGAACAGCGATGTTAAAACAAATATTTGATACGCACATTGCATATATGATGCGCTCACGAACTATAAAACACAACAATTTACATCACAACTAACTTTTAACATGCATATTAAAATAAAAAATAGCTGAATTAACACTTCAAATGAGGTAACATTAGAAAATATCGGTTCTTCGAACATCAACTAAGATTTATATTTTCTGAAAAAACGGGGGAAAAACACATAAAAATCATGGCATACGGTTATTTTGATGACTCTTACTCATTTTAGATGGAAATAGTTTCAGTAATTCAACCAGTTTTTATGAAATGAATATCACGTATAATCATAATAATACTACGTGCAGCAATGGTGGCTCAGTATAACAGCATGCGAAAACATAAACAAACTTTAATTAATTCTCAAAAAATAAATACGTTTCGAAATCAGCAACAAACTGGGTGCATTTTGTACTTCAACTTACCTGGAATTCGAAGAAGTGCTTTTCCAAGCTAAGAAATAAGATTAAACTCATCAAATTAGACAAAATCTAGACCTCACTCGAATCTCCGTAGAAATAACATGGGGAAAAAATGAGAGGACGATGTTAGTGAACCCAAGGAGGTTAAAGGGGAGGAGCTAAATCTCTGCTATCTAAAAGTGGCAACGAATTCTCACACGCCGCCAGAGGACGCTAGCTGAAACGCTCCCTACTTCCTACGGGATTCAATGTAAATGATACTGAATCTGTCCTCTCTTTAAATGCTGCTATGGGAAAGAAAAAAATTTTTTTCAACTGGATTTTGATGTAAATCTTCGACTGACATTATGAATTAAGTATGATTTTCATCCCACGAAAATAGGAGCCGTATTTTTTGAGAAATAGGTTTAATCGAATGCACTTACCAACTTGTCAAATCTGACAGAATCTGTCATTTTTTAAAGACTGTTGTTGGCAAGAGTTTTTTTTAAAGCTAATTAATTAATTAATTCATTTATTTAAATTATTGATTAATTTATTTTTTAATTAAAATTATGGGCTGATTTGTTTTGAATAAAAATAATTCATTAATTAATATTTTTAATCCACATTAGTTCTTTATTATTTTATTTATTTATTTATTTATTTTGTGTGCGTGTGAGTGTGCTTGGAATGTCTGGAAAAGAAAAAAAGCGATTCTGTTCTACGTATAATTAGTATTTTTAGAAAAATAATAATAAATAAAAAAATAATATTTACAATTTAAAAAAATAAACAAATATTTAAAAAAAAATAAATAATATTTTAAAAAATAAATAAAATAAAAAAGAGGGGTAAAAAAAATAAAAAGCACAAGAGGGTTGGGAAACATTTTGGGGAGGGGGGATTTGCGCCATTGAGCTTGGGGGGGGGGGGGGGGGATGGGCATTCCTGTCTCTAAGGCAGGGATTCAAGTGAAGCAGCACTGCGATCGCTTCGAATTGCAATCGCTACTGGAAGTGAATTACATTATCATCAACTTAACTTGGCATGACGTCACTACGGGTGGAGCCAGTAAGAGCTCACAAGCACTCAGCGATCTCCTCTTATTCGCCAAGTAGGCTGTGACGTTTTATCTAGCTCGTTTTTCATAGGCAAACGTCACGCTGACGCCACGATGTTTTTATCAAGAAACGTTCTAATGTAATTCATTTCCAGTAGCGATTGTAATTTGCGATGGCCTGTTTCACTTGAATCCCTGCCTAACCCCATTTAAAATAGACAAAAATCATATTTTAAGACTTAAAAATTCTTTCCAGAAATTTTTGTCTCTGAATTTTTCCTCTGTGTCCTTGCTTCAAATTTTTTTATCGTGTTTTTTTTCACTTAAGATCTGAAATTGACATTATGAATTAAATGTGTTTATTCCCACGGAAGTGAGTGCCGTATTTTTTAAGTGATTTTTTAAGTAGCGATAGTCGTAAAAGCTTAAATTATGATACAAAATATATTTGACGCTCGTTATAGTGACCACTCGTTATAAAGGCTCCCAATATTACGACCGGTGGGAACCCCCCCCCCCAACTTTATCCCAATATACTCTATGTTCTACCTCTTATAGCGACGACTCGTTATAAAGATCTTTTTTGTGGGACGGAGATGGTCGTTATATCGAGCGTCAACTGTAGTATAAATTTCGTCATTTCTATTTTACATGCAGTTTTTCTTATAAATGGCAGTGACCAGGACCGTCACTAAATCAAAAAAGTCAGGGAGTGTAAAAAATCGGCTGCCCCTAAAGTAGTTCAAACGTATTTTAGGCAGGGATTCAAGTGAAACAGCACTGCGATCGCTTCGAATTGCAATCGCCACTGGAAGTGAATTACATTATCATCAACTTAACTTGGCATGACGTCACTACGGGTGGAGCCAATAAGAGCTCACAAGCACTCAGCGATCTCCTCTTATTCGCCAAGTAGGCTGTGACGTTTTATCTAGCTAGTTTTTCATAGGCAAACTTCACGCTGACGTCACGATGTTTTTATCAATAAACGTTCTAATGTAATTCATTTCCAGTCGCGATTGTAATTTGCGATTGCCTGTTTCACTTGAATCCCTGCCTTAGTCATGATAAAATGATAACTTTCAGTGACGTAGCACAGAATTTTTTAAATAAGAAATAATAGTTATAATTTTAAAATAAAAGAAAATAATAGGTTAAAAAAAAGAAAATAATATATTAAAAAAAAAGAAAATAATATGTTTAAAAAATAATATTAAAATTAAAAAAAAAATTAATAATATATAACAAATAATTATATACGTTGAAATAATAATAATAATAAACACACCATTTGGCTCACAGACCATAGGTTAGGCACAAATGGCTTAAAACTTATTCGATTTGAGCAAAAGAGAAGAAAAAAATTCGAAAATTAAGCCAATTAATATATTTTTAATTGCAAAAATGATATAAATATAAAATTTCCTATTATTAGGTAAAAACTAAGAAAAATAATAATAATGAACTACTTTAGGGGCAGCCGATTTTTTACACTCCCTGACTTTTGTGATTTAGTGACGGTCCTGGTCACTGCCATTTATAAGAAAAACTGCATGTAAAATAGAAATGACGAAATTTATACTACAGTCGACGCTCGATATAACGACCATCTCCGTCCCCACAAAAAGATCTTTATAACGAGTCGTCGCTATAAGAGGTAGAACATAGAGTATATTGGGATAAAGTTGGGGGGGGGGGCTTCCCACCGGTCGTAATATTGGGAGCCTTTATAACGAGTGGTCACTATAACGAGCGTCAAATATATTTTGTATCATAATTTAAGCTTTTACGACTATCTCTACTTAAAAAATCACTTAAAAAATACGGCACTCACTTCCGTGGGAATAAACACATTTAATTCATAATGTCAATTTCAAATCTTAAGTGAAAAAAAACATGATAAAAAAATTTGAAGCAAGGACACAGAGGAAAAATTCAGAGACAAAAATTTCTGGAAAGAATTTTTAAGTCTTAAAATATGATTTTTGTGTATTTTAAACGGGGTTAGAGACAGGGGTGCCTATCCCCCCAAGCTCAATGGCGCAAATCCCCCCCTCCCCAAAATGTTTCCCAACCCTCTTGTGCTTTTTATTTTTTTACCCCTCTTTTTTATTTTATTTATTTTTTAAAATATTATTAATTTTTTTTAAATATTTGTTTATTTTTTTAAATTGTAAATATTATTTTTTTATTTATTATTATTTTTCTAAAAATACTAATTATACGTAGAACAGAATCGCTTTTTTTCTTTTCCAGACATTCCAAGCACACTCACACGCACACAAAATAAATAAATAAATAAATAAAATAATAAAGAAAAAAAAATAATGTGGATTAAAAATATTAATTAATGAATAATTTTTATTCAAAACAAATCAGCCCATAATTTTAATAAATAATTAAAAATAAATTAATCAATAATTTAAATAAATAAATTAATTAATTAGCTTTAAAAAATCCCCCCCAAAAATTTTTATGGCGCAACATGCGCCATAATACCCCCCCCCCTGTGGGCACCCCTGGTTAGAGATACATTATATTAGTCTAGGTTTAAGCAAAAAGGATAAAAAAAATTCGAAAATTAAGCCAATGAATATATTTTTAATTGTAAAAATTATGTAAATATAAAATTTCCTTAGGTAAAACGAAGAAAAATAATAATAATGAATAAATAAATTTTTCAATTACTGATTACAAATGGTAATTAAATAAAAATATGAACATGTAAAAAAGAAGGTAATATGAAAATATAGTCTATAATAAATTTTTTGTCTACTAAATATTTTTAATTAATAAAAAAAAAATAAGTACCGACATAATTAATTTTTTTCCACATGCATAATTTATCACAATTTAGAGAGCTTCAAATTCATATTTAGTTCATAATGTCAATCGAAGATTTACACCAAAATCCAGTTGAAAAAAAAAAAAAAAAAAAAACTCTTGCCAACAGCAGTCTTTAAAAAATGACTGATTCTGTCAGATTTGACAAGTTGGTAAGTGCATTCGATTAAACCTATTTCTCAAAAAATACGGCTCCTATTTTCGTGGGATGAAAATCATACTTAATTCATAATGTCAGTCGAAGATTTACATCAAAATCCAGTTGAAAAAAAATTATTTTCTTTCCCATAGCAGCATTTAAAGAGAGGACAGATTCAGTATCATTTACATTGAATCCCGTAGGAAGTAGGGAGCGTTTCAGCTAGCGTCCTCTGGCGGGCGTGTGAGAATTCGTTGCCACTTTCAAACTAGCGCATCCGTAGAACATTTCTCTCCTTCTTTCTACTCCGTGAGTGAACCACTTACCCGGAAGTGACGTATTTACTTTTCTCGTCCATTCACTTCCAATAGCGATTGCAATTCGAAGCGATCGCAGTGCTGTTTCACTTGAATCCCTGCCTAAATCTCATTAAACTTTTTTTTTTATCGTTTTGATGAAAACGGGAAAAAAAGGAAGAGGTATATGCGACAGAAAATTCCCTACTTTCGCTTTTATTTGGGACACCCAATGGACATGTAACAATGCTGCCATCTAGGTTTTGAAACCGATAATTTTTGGTCGATCAGCTGCGCATCAATAAATTTTAAGAATCTATATCAATAAAAATGAGTGTATGTTTGTATACTTGTTCTCTATACAAATCCACAGTTTGAGTCAGATTTTCATCAAACTTGACACAGAGGTTCCTTGATGCCCTAGAATTCTCATAGGCGGGGTCTTGAAATTTTAAAAAATCTAAAAAGCTCAAATTCAAGTTTTTTGTCAAAAAATGACCCTTTTATAGGAATCTAGCCTATTATTAGGCCTATTTTTTTTAATCGACATGAGCCTTTAGGTTACAAATTGATAAAATTTATGGTATTTAAATATTAGCATTTTCCAACAAAGATTAAAATTAAAACAATGAATTTTCATTTCAAGGCTCACCTATTTCATTTTAGCATGAAATAAGTCAAAAACAATTATAATTCATGTTCTCATTTGGCACAAAATATTTATGATACAGAAAATTTTTTTCTTGTCTTCCTATCAGGGGAATTATGCAAAAACATGGATTAAAAGCCTTAAACATGTTTCGCTTTTAGCTGGTGCTATTTTTCTGTGAACTTTCCGTGATAATTAAGTCCTTTTGGGAGTTTGTACCTAGAACTTTTTGTACAACCGTTTATATTTATGTATCCAAACCTATTTATTTTTATATACCCAAATAAGAATAGAATTCTTCCAATTTTTTTTTTTCTTTTCTGAATGCTATGTTGTATTAATACGCACCCAGGCAACGCCAGGTATAAAGCTAGTGATAATAATAAAATTGATAACGTTAACATTTTGTGCTTCATTGGAAAAATTGTCTTTCTACATAATGTATTGATGCCTCGAAAGTTAACAACTAATTAAAAATCTGTCAATTATTTTACCTGCCGTCAGTGCGCAAAAGAATTAAACCAATAATCGTTTAAGAAACAAAAAATAGCTTCCCTAATAACGTTCTTTTACAGGGATATTTTTCATCATAATGCAAGTGAGAGCATTTGTAGCCACATTATCTGTAATAGTAATAAACAAGACCATATATGAAAATATATTGCAGGGCAGAGGGGGGGGGGGGCAAACTAAAGATTATGAAAAAATTCAAAATGTTTGAAAATCTAACTACACTGTAAAAAAAAATCCGTCAAAATTACGGAAAAAAACTGGCAGCCTGGCTGCCAGTTTTTTTCCGTTTATTTAACAGAAATCTTCCGTAATTTTTTAACAGACTCTCCGTTTTTTAACGGAATATCTCTGTAATTGCAACAGTTTTTAACCGTTTTTATAACAGGTTGATTTCATCACTTTACGGAGAAAATCTGTTAAAAAAATCTGGTATGGGTCCCGAACATCTACTTCCTTTTACGTGGTAAATTCTCTTTGTAGAAGTGTTCTTAAGTGTTAAATTTATGTGTTTTTATAGCGCCTGATTTAATTTATTGAAAGAATTTTATGTTTTAATTAACTTCTGTAATAACTGTGGCAACTGTAAGATTTCCGAAACCTCGCACACAACCACGTTACTGTATTTTAAACTTGGATGAAATAGTGTCTACATCATCTTGAATTCCAGATTTATGTGACTTTTTGGTTCAAACATGATAGCATATTTGCCAAAAAGCCTCTTCAATATATTTAAACAAAAATGTCGCTCCCAAACACACTTGTTCTTCGCGTTTAGGTTTATGTCAGAGAGGAACAAGTACGACCAATTACGAATGTAACGAGATAGTAAGAAATAAGGCTTTCATGGCCAGCGTCATAAAAGGAATTAATTTGCGTGTGACTTTTTGATGTGGCTCTACCTAAGATGTTTTTGTCTAAAGCTCCGTCTAACATGTCTCAAGCTTCTTCAGAGCACATTGTAAAGAATTCTAAAATCATTCATCCTTTGAAGACTCCCGAGAAATGTCAGGCGGAACATTAGCCAGAAAGACCCGGATAAAGCACAAACTTAGAAGAAAGTATATTTCTGTAAGGACTTAAGTTCAAATCAGTAAGTTGCTAGTAACAAATCAATAGTTGAAAATAAGTTTCAGGCAGAGTAAAAAGACAAGGATGATATCACAAATGGCGTAGATACCATTCTTCAAAAATCATTTGCAAAAAAGAAAACTTCAAACATGTAAAGAAACGTTCTTGTTTGAGTTGGATTCCATGAGGATGATGATGACGAAGGTTGCAGTCTTCAGGTTCGATCACCTGTACAGGACGTTGGTTATGTAGCTTGCTTCCAGAGGGTCTTTCGAACTGCGTCGCCTAAATGGATTCCAACTACCTTTCTTGTCGCTTTCCTTGCTACACACACTTCCTACCTTGGAAAAATGAAACAAAAGAAATAAAAGCGTAAGTCCAGTATTTAGAGAAATATTTTGCGCCCTAACAAATCAAATTCGAGAAGCACATTTTACCAATGAATACACTGTAAAAAAAAATCCGTCAAATTTACGGAAAAAAACTGGCAGCCTGGCTGCCAGTTTTTTTCCGTTTATTTAACAGAAATCTTCCGTAATTTTTTAACAGACTCTCCGTTTTTTAACGGAATATCTCTGTAATTGCAACAGTTTTTAACCGTTTTTATAACAGGTTGATTTCATCACTTTACGGAGAAAATCTGTTAAAAAAACGGTTAAAAACTGTTGCAATTACAGAGATATTCCATTAAAAAACGGAGAGTCTGTTAAAAAATTACGGAAGATTTCTGTTAAATAAACGGAAAAAAACTGGCAGCCTAGGCTGCCAGTTTTTTTCCGTAAATTTGACGGATTTTTTTTTTTTCCGTAAGTTTGATGGATTTTTTTTTTTTTTTGCAGTGTACGATCCAGAAACAGGTGGATGCAAAAAAAAAGCAAATTTAATACACAACGAAGATTTTTCCCAATATCTCAGTTTTTAAGATAGGTTTAAAGGGGTTGTTGACATGCTGCCTGCCAGTCTGACATGCCCCCGAAATTACACAATAACCGAGTGACGCAAAACAAGCCATTCTCACAAACTTTTATAGTTTGGGTGTACGTAGCGCGTTAGCGTTGCGTCTGCTACTTTATGTTCCTGTGCGATTCTTGCTTCTTATGGCCCCTCTAACACGTCTAAAAGTTTGTACAATTTAATTTTTACGTCTGAAACACTAATTGTACAGAAGAAACTTGCTAAAAACTAACTATTTTTAAACTGTCTTTCAGATTAATAAAATCAAAAATTTAAGTGAGAAAATATGCCTAGGCAATATAGTTGAACTTTCACGTTAATTGAAACATGCTTAGGCAAAAGTTGAAAATATGTACCTCTTGGACCTGTGGATGTTACAAAAAATACTATAATTAAACAAAAAAATATTTTATTGCCATAACACATGAGTAATAACAAAGAGTAGTGCAAAATAACAACAATAGTAATAACTAAAACAAAATTGTTTTTGCATAGGTCCACCCTGAAAAAGCACTTTTTCCTTTTTGCAAGAAGTTGCAGTTTTCTTGCAAATAAAATAAAAAGTAATTAATAAAATAATAGCAATAAATAAAATAACAATAATAGTAATTAATAAAACAAAATAACAATCTGTAAAATAAAATTGTTTTTGCACAGGCCCGCCTTAAAAGACCCCTTCTCTTTTGCACAAGAATTTGCAGATTTCTTGCAAATAAAATAGAAAGTAATTAATAAAATAATAGCAATAAATAAAATAATAACAATAATAGCAATAAATAAAATAATAAAAATAATAGTAATAAATAAAACAAAATAACAATCTGTAAAATAAAATTGTTTTGGCGTAAGCCCACCCTGAAAAATCACTTTTTTCGTTTCAGAAGAAATTACAGATTTTTTGCAAATGAAATAAAAAATAATAAGATAATAGCAAAAATAGAAAAAACAAAATAATAACAATAGTAATAAATAACGCAAAACAAATAATCCGTAACGAGTAGAATGGAAGGGGAATCGGCATTCCCCGCGTGCGACGTCATTCGTTTCACAGTAATATGCTGAGCTGATTACTAAAGTAAGTGCATTTTTGTGAACTAAAGGATACATATTTGTCTGTCATGTTATCTGGATAGGTTAATAATAGGCCCACAAGGCTGTTAAAAACATTGTTATGGATATAAAAAGTTTGACAACATGGCGTAGCGCCGTTAGGGATCTTCTTTTCGTGCGGATACCTTTTGGCTTGGATCGCGAAATATTAAAACCCCGATCGGGACAAAAAATATTAACACATCCGTGTTTTCAGTTCGTGCAACTAAGTAATAATGCCAAAGACACTAATAAACAAATGTGATCATGCAGTCATAAGCTTTTATTTAGTATAATCAAGTACTATCTCCGATAAAGTTAATTATGGGTTAAAAACTTAAATTTATAAATGTAAAAGTTTTTTACATATTTATAAATATATATTTTTTTTTCATTTGGTTCAATGCAATGAAAATTATGAAATCCTTGCAACAATAATATTTAATTTTTGCATTCCAGATATTTTGCAAGTTAGAAACAAAATATTTTAGGTTGAGAAATTTCACTTTTTAAGATAGTTTTATATGCATGGTCTAATCTAATAGTATCTTCATTTGTACAAGTGTTATCTAAAAGAATGTTCAAACTTGTTACTCTCATTTTTAACCATCCAGTTAATATGACAGCCGAATGTATCCTTTTTCTCATGCACTTACTTCAGTCATTTTGAAATAATATAGTAGCTAAAAGCAACTGAAAAAACCAACATAATATAAGTGGAGCAGGTAACTTTCCTTTTGGGCTTTTTCATACCTCTATACCATCAATCTGTGTACCAAATTTAAAAAAAATCCGAGTCGGTCGTGCGACCAACTTTTTTTTTTTTTTTCGGTGATTTGGTATGGAATTGCTCTTAAAAAAATATTTTATTGCCATAAGTACACAAGAGTAATTACAAAGAGTAGTGCAAATACAGAAATGGAAAAAATCTATTACATATGAATATGGGAGGTCATAATCAAATGAATTGTGCGAAGGGTTTTTCTGGGCGGGTCCACCAACAAAAACCCACCCGGGTTTTTGTCAAAAGTGGGTTTTTGTTAATTTTTAAGTTATTAACAAATATAGTCAATAATAATATCTCATCTAAATTATACATAAAAAATAAGTAAGAAATCAGGTTTGAGATAATTTTTTTTAGAGTAATTATTTATTTTATAAAATAATTATTATTTCTTCAATTTTCAAGTCATCGTCCAGAAAATTTTCCTAGCTATGATACTACTTTTTATTGCAAAATACTTATTATTATTATTATTTATTTATTTTTTGATAGCAAATTTCAAATTTTAAAATAAATTGAAAATGCACCATTGATTAACTTCTTGTAGATGGAAAAAATTGCTTAATTAATGTTTTATGGTAATTTTGATTCAACACAGAAGTCAAATAATAATAAAATACTGCAATTCTTTCCTTTATTCTGGAGCAAGAAAAATAAAGTTTTGCTCTTCATTTCTTCTAACCCTACTGCATTTAGTATATGATGATTTTCAAGTGCTATATTATAGAGGTACCATACCACCGACTTTAAGCACTAAACCTTTTCATTGATTTAAAAAAAACAAAGAAAATGCGTCCCCATGTAGTTTATTACTACTAAAATATTATGACAAGCATTTATTAATAAATTTATAATTCTTGCAAAGTTCTAATGTTAACCTAGTTTTTTCTTAAGATTATTTCAAAAAAAAAAAAAATCAATTAAGCGTCCCCACTCCCCATCTGAAATTAATCAGTTTTGGTTTTGAAAATAAGAAGGGGGGGGGGGGAGACACTTCCCTTATCTCAGAAACACACTTATCATTGAGATATGCCTTATAAAAAACATGCAAATGACATGACTAGATATTGAAGCAGGCTACTTAATGAGAAAAGATGATTATTTCTATTAAGAAACAAGTGCAAATGGTTTTAATTTTTTAATGGTATAAATTTAAGTTTTTGAAACTTTCACCCCCTAAATATTCCTGAATTTGTAGGAAAGCCCATTTGCAACAGTTCTTCTATTTCGTAAAAGACAAGTGATAAAAGTTTATAGCTGAAACCATTGTCCAAAGCTTCTTAAATATACACATTAAATATTACAATTTGGTTGATGATATTATTAATTGATATTGTTAATAATATTAATTATTAATTGATTGACATTGATTAAATGCAATTCAGAACTTTAACTTAATAAATATATTTTTATTTGAAGGAATGCATACATTATATATCAATACCCACATAAGAAATAAAATTTTAATACAAAAACCCAGAAAAACCCGGGTGGGTTGGGTTTTTGTAGAAAAACCCGGGTTTTTGCCAACCCTGCTCTGAATTCAAGCAAGTTTTACACAAGGTACATAGAAGGAGAGGTAGGTCAGAGACTACTGGCAACCCTCCCACTTAACGAGTTCTCGGAACTGCGACGTAGGCTGGTCCCCTTCTCCTGCTTCCTAATGTTCTCCTGAAAGTTAAGAAAGATGGATTAATTATGTTTTAAAATGTAACCTTAATGTAAAAAAAAAAAATTGATAAAAACTAAAGCTTCATTAACATTTGATATCTTAATCGTTTAATTTCAACACAATTTATAAACTCAAATCCCATTATCTTTTCGATATTTACCATATTGCTCTGGATAATAACAAAATGCTGTGTGCATGGGTGCTACTCTAAAAACACTGTTCGACAAAAAAAAACCTTGAAAATGCTTCTGGTATTTTGAAGGCTGATTCTTATGTAAAATGACCCCCTGAATCCGAATATGACTCCCGTTTTCCCCCATCACGTCCCAATTTTTTTTAAAACGCCCCCCTTTTTTTTTCATTTTTCCTTAGTTTCAGGGCTATTATATTTTTTTTGGAGGGGAAAGGAGCCTTATATTCACCAATAAATTTTTTTGAAGGTCAAGAGAGACTCAAAGTTTAAAATCATGAGCACCGAGAAAAAATCGGGGAACTTGGGGGGCGTGGCCCCCCAAAATATTTGAAAAATCACCAAAAACGATCTTTTTATTCTAGTTTCTTTAAAAAGACCTTTAAAACATTTTTTTCGGTGCAGAACCAGAGTATAGGATCCGCTCCTATGGCTCCTGGGTCAGAAAAAATTTTCACGCTGTAAAATTTTTTTAAAAAAATAAAATAATGCTTTAAAAATCGCACTTTGCACTCGAGTTTTAAAGCAGGTCTTCAGTCAAAAAAAAAAAACAAAAAACAAAATTGTGGCTGATTCTTATGTCAAATGACCCCCTATTTCCAAATATGACCTCAGTTTCCCCCCTCCACCCCTTCTTTCCAGAGAGTCCCCCCCCCCCCAATTCAGAGTCATTTTACTAATTCGGAGGGGAAAAGTACATTACGTAACCCGTTAACATAATTCTAAAAGGCAACAGAGGTTCAAAGTTCAAAATCATGTACATGTGTACCAAAAATATAAACTATGGCGGTGTACCCCCCCCCCCCCCAAAAAAAAAAAAATCTTCTTTTCTTGTTTTTCTAAAAGACGTTTTAAACTTTTTTTTTTTTTTTTTGTGAAAAATCAGAGTATTGAATTTTCTTTTCTTTTTTTTTGGGGGGGGGAGGGGGAGGTATACCGCCCTAGTTTATATTTTTGGTACATATGTACATGATTTTGAACTTTTAACCTCTGTTGCCTTTTAGAATTATGTTAACGGGTTACGTAATGTACTTTTCCCCTCCGAATTAGTAAAATGACTCTGAATTGGGGGGGGGGGGACTCTCTGAAAAGAGGGGGTGGAGGGGGGAAACTGAGGTCATATTTGGAAATAGGGGGTCATTTGACATAAGAATCAGCCACAATTTTGTTTTTTTTTTTGGCTGAAGACCTGCTTTAAAACTCGAGTGCAAAGTGCGATTTTTAAAGCATTATTTTATTTTTTTAAAAAAATTTTACAGCGTGAAAATTTTTTCTGACCCAGGAGCCATAGGAGCGGATCCTATACTCTGGTTCTGCACCGAAAAAAATGTTTTAAAAGTCTTTTTAAAGAAACTAGAATAAAAAGATCGTTTTTGGTGATTTTTCAAATATTTTGGGGGGCCACGCTCCCCCAAGTTCCCAGATTTTTTCTCGGTGCTCATGATTTTAAACTTTGAGTCTCTCTTGACCTTCAAAAAAATTTATTGGTGAATATAAGGCTCCTTTCTCCTCCAAAAAAAATATAATAGCCCTGAAACTAAGGAAAAATGAAAAAAAGGGGGGGCGTTTTAAAAAAAATTGGGACGTGATGGGGGAAAACGGGGGTCATATTCGGATTCAGGGGGTCATTTTACATAAGAATCAGCCTTCAAAATACCAGAAGCATTTTCAAGGTTTTTTTTTGTCGAACAGTGAAATTAACAAAGACTGAAAAGTACTTGGCATCATTTTGCTACACAAACATGTTAGCGCGTAATGTGTCTGTAGTTTAATGCACAAATATGTTGCTTTTTTATGTTGTAAATAACTATATAATAAAACCAAATTGCAAAATTAAGTAAAATCTAAACTTTCAGAATAGTTTTTTCGAAAAGATTTTTTGGAAGAAAACGCAATAACGAAAAAATTACTGTATTAGTTACTTAAGAAAAAAAAGCTTCGAATTCACGCTAAAAGATTCTTGACAATAAAAAGTTTCTGGTAAGAGATTCTTCGCTAAAAAATAACACTGGAAAAAACAGCTTTAAAATAATTTTCTGGATTAATGTAGCTATGATTGAAATAATTGAATTACTAGTTTTCAAGGTGCAACTAGAAAGAAAGTTATTAAGCAGTTACTTGTTTTTTTTTTTTTTTTTTTTTTTTTTTTTGAAAAATCTAAATGAGATATTTTTTAAAGCTTCATTTCATTTTTTCCCAAAACAAATTTCCAAATGATACGACATTTTACAGAATACGGAATTCCGTCCGTCAGACGGAAGTGTGGCAGCCATGGCAGTGTGCCTTGATATCAGGAACAATTTTTTTTAACTTGACAATTCACATTTCAACTCAAAACATTAACTCAAAACTAGGGATGCACCGATTAATCGGCAGTACCGATTAATCGGCCATAATCGGCCTCTTTGCCGATTATTAATAATCGGAAAAATCGGGCCGATTAATCGGCTGAAAAATATTTTTCAGATATTATTCTTTAAAGTATACTTTCACTAGGAAACTGTGATGGATAATTTTATTTACAGTAATAATAATCCTCACAGTTAATATAAAGTTTTTTTTTCTGAATTCTCCTACTTTGAATAAATATACATAGACAATGTTGTAATATTTTTCATGTGGCGATAGTTTTCTCCTTAGCACAGTGCTTTCATATAACCTCTAATTTTCAAAGAATAAAAGTATTGAATTAAATTGCAACTGATTACTAAAATATATGAATTAAAAGTACTCCTAAATTGGCACCACACACTCCCCCACCCTCCTTTTTTTATAAATTTTTATTTCCAATTAACATTACTAACAATGTCTTAATAATATAATTGACACTAATATGAAAATTGGTTCTAAGAAATTTGATAAAATATTTAAATTATTTTGTGAAAACTAGGAAAATGAAAAAAATCTTCTCCCAAAAATAAATTACTTACTGTTTCTAAACTTGAAATTGTATAAGAGATAAAAAAAAAAACAGTGATGGTAAAATTGGTAGCAGAAAAACAATTATCCTTATCATAAATCGGCCCAGCCGATTAATCGGCCGATTATCAACACCCTATTAATCGGTAATCGGTAATCGGCCAATTTGATTATCGGTGCATCCCTACTCAAAACATTGATACGTCAAATTTCTTTTCAAAACAAAATATCCACAAAAAAATTATCTA
>JAXGGA010013273.1:0-35824 GCA_038373865.1 Uloborus plumipes | reverse complement strand
TTGTATATGAGTCCTTCACTAAGGGTTTTGAATAGCTTGACCATTTTGTGTAACAGAGGAGACAAATAAGGATCGAAAAATATACCACGGGAAGCGGGAGCGTCCCGCCCCGCCAATAAAACCAAACATAAGCTGCCAAGAAATTTCAGTCGCCAAGAAAAATGTAAGAGAGCGACCAAAGGACTGATTACGCGAGTAACCAAACCTGGGTTTCCACCCATCCGTCTCTCAGCCCCATAAAGATCCCTAGAGTTAATTTTTGGTATACACCATCTCCAGCGGCCCCTGAGGGCACATACTGAAGCAAAACATCTAGGACCCTCAGGGGGAGGGGTGATAAATGTTAAAAAATCTATTTTTCGCACTTTTTAAAAATTGTTTGACAGGGGTCCAGACTAAACGGTAACTCGGATTGAGCTCTACTGTTGCACCCAGACTTATTTTGTCCCAAAGCTCGGCATAGGAGGTTTTTCGACCCCCCCCCCCTCCCCTCGTTTTTATTTTCTGTATCTTTTCTCCCTGAGGGTCTTAAGTGTTGATTTTTGGTATAAATATTCTCGAGACATTGAGGACGTATACCAAAATTTACCTCCCCCGGGGTCATCGCAGGCCGGAGTTATTAATGCTTAAAATCTGTACGATTTCTATCAACTAATTCTGTTCAACGTCTCAGCATTTATTTAAGCCATTGGTAACTGTTGTCATTGTTGGGCGACGAGGAAAGAAAACTCAATTATTTAAAATTTCATCTATTGCCAGTTTCTATTTGTTAACAAATAAAATATTCGGAATTGATTTTATTGCATAAAGCTTTTAAAAGGGGTCTTCAATTTAGTTTATTTTAATATGAGTTCGGCATGTTTTAATCGGAGATCGGGTCGAATTTTTTTTTTTTTAATTTTTAATTTAATTGTAGTTCTTGTTAGCAACTAGCTTTGTTTTGTGTCTGTTCAGGTGGTACATTGTGATTGATTTTAAACTTATCCTTGACTGAAGTAGAGCCTTGATTTTACGCACTAAGTGCATGCCTCCAAGAAAGCCATATGTCCGCTGCCAAGAAAAATGTTGAAATGGTGAAAAAAACTAATAAAGAAAAAAAAACAACAGCACGAAACGTCCATAACGTCTGATGGACGTTCAGCCTTACAAACCAAAATTAAAAGTGTTTCGCGTCTGTTCTCGTGACAGATTTAAAACATCTCCGGCTGAAGTAGAGTCTTGAAATTTTGAACCGAATGTACACGGCCAAGATAACAAAATGCCCGCCGCCAAAAGAACCGTTTGTTCTCCTCCAAGAAAAAATTTGAAAAAGAGAGAAAAAAAAAAAAAAACAGGCAAAGTGATAATATTGATGCAAAAAGATGTGATATCTCCCCAAAAACAACTGTTGTAAAAACATCTCCCGCCAAGAAAACCTTAAACACTCAGCCATAAAAAGTTATGATATCGAGTTTTCCCGCCAAGTTTGTGCCTAACTACTCCTCGCCTGTATGGATAGTTCGTTTAAATTGTTTTCAGTACTGTTAGGCGGGAACTTTTGTGAAGTGACGTGGTTGTATGAGTGTAAAACTTCCCACCTGGCAGGACTGAAAACAATTTAAACGAACTATCCATACAGGCGAGGAGTAGTTTGGCACAAACTTGGCGGGAAAACTCGCTATCATAACTTTTTAAGGCTGATTGTTTAAGGTTTTCTTGGCGGGGGATGTTCTTACAACAGAGTTGTTTTTGGGGAGATTTCTAATCGCAAAGAAAAGTTAATTACAGAACAAGTATAAAATGGACTAAACATCCTAAAGCTAATTCTGTCTGCAATTTCAAGAAAAAATATTTTTTGCACCATTAATGCGACTGTAACAGAGTGGACATCCCACAGTGCAAATTAACTATCATCAGCAAAGAATTTTAGGCTTATCTTAGTTGCTGACTATATAATTCAATGTATCAAAGTAATCACAGCAGGTACATTACTTGTACTTCTTAAAAAAAATATCACATAGAATGCAATTGCTTATTTTATTTCTGAAAGGCTTGTAACAGAGTGGACAGTTTGAAACATAAAAAATCAGCAGAAAGGGTGTCAGAAGATTTTTTTGTGCTGTGCATTGCAAATGATTAATCTGAAATTGCATTTTAAGTCCTAGCAATTTAAAGCTGGGGCAGATCATTTTTTCTTTTTTTTTTTTTTTTTTTTGAGTCCTTTATAAATGGCTTATGCCTAAATAAGTAATACTTGGTTACACACAATTAGATGGAGAACAAATTAAAAAATACAATTAATTGGTGGTAAATATTAAAATTAATTACCAAAATTCTGAAGAATCAGGACTGATTTGTAACAATTTCGCTGAAATGACCGGTTAGTGTCAGATAGGTTATTTATTGCATGTTATTTTCAATTATAATAAAGCAATAATAGTGGCAAAGGGTCATTCCATGTCAAATCAACACAATTTTGGAAGAGTTTCAGAATTGATGTCTCAGATTTTCATGATTTTTGGTATGCAGCATTATATCATAGACATATGAAAAAATACCAAATTTCAGTTACATAGCACAATTATTTTTTAAGTTATAAATTTTTTAAATTTTAAATTTCTTTGAAAAAACACGATACTTAACCACATTAAAATGCCTATAGGCTCGCAACCAGTGGTGATATTAACCTGGGACTGGTCTCATTTTAAAGCTGTTGAATAGGGCTTTATTATGATATGCTACAACATAGGGGTTAAATTTTTAAAAAAATTTAAATTTTAAATTTTAAATTTTTCAAAAAGTGGCAATTTTAAAAATTCCAAAAAATTACCAAAAATTGTTTGTGATGTCTTGATACATATTGCAAAATTCTATGATGGGATCTCAATGGGATCAGGAGATACAGGGCTTCAGAGATACACATGTTTTGTCAATAATATACCATATTAGTAAAATTTTATTGTTTTTGAACTAATTTTCCTATGCAATGTGCAGGATCCTATTATATTAATAAAACGCAGTGATTACTTCATTTTACCATGTTTGCAAACCTCTCATTTGCCTACATGTAGAGGGAAACCCCCTTTTACTCAGATAAAAAGGGAATTTCCCTTGGGGGAAACCCCTTTAACTAGGTGAAAGCTGATTGGAATACAAGTAAGGGAAATTCCCTTTAACTGTAAGAAAAGGGAGATTTCCCTCCGTGGGGGGATTCCCCTTTTCACAAGTATAAGCTGATTGGTCAAGCAGACAAGATCACTCATTTACAGCTAGTTTAGCATCACAGTTGCTTGTAGGAAGTTCATTTGATGTTTCATGTGATGTTGTATCAAGAAGATAACTTATTTCTTGGCCCCTGCACGTTTCCTTGCTGATTTCTCTCTATTTATCACTTTCATGATGGATACCACTAACAAGATAGTAAAAATGGATTGCTTTAACCCTTTTAATAAGCCAAATCACTCCCATGCAAGAAAAAGACTGAGACGTGTTACTTCATGGATGTGTGACTTGATTCCAGGAACATCCGAGTTATCCGTGGTCTGTGATAGTTGTAGGAAGCAGCTGACAAAGTTGAAAAATGAAAAAGATGGGGAAACTTCCCCTGGAACTAGCAAGGTACCTGAAGAAAGTCAGTCTGATACTGAAATTGAAGAATCACCTATAGATATACCATTTTCAAATGAATCTGAAGCTCTGAGTTCCCTTAACAGCTCTCTTTTAGAGATGGGAGAGTCGCCTGTAGACAAAAAGAGGATGCAATCAAAAATTTACTCTACTGAAAAGGCCAACCGAATCAATGTGGCTGTCAAGAGAAAACTGCTAGTGAATGCATCGAGCGATGAAGAGAATGATGATTCACAAGACGAGTTCTTTACACATGTGAAAAAACTGTACAACAGCTTCACTAGTAGGAAGAAGAAGCTTCAACTGCTGACTCTTATGCCTGACAGCTGGAGTGTGAGGAAAGTAATGCGGGAATTTTCAGCCCCTAACTAGTTAGTTCGACAAGCCAAGACATTGTTGAAAGAAAAGGGCGCCTTGTCTGGTCCTGATATGAAACCAGGAAAAAGTTTATCAAAGCATACCGTTGATATTGTGAAAGGATTTTATACAAGTGACGAAATAAGCCGAGCAATGCCGGGAATTAAGGACTTTATATCAGTGAAAGGCCACAGCACAGGTATTAAAGAACATGTTGCAAAAAGGTTGATGCTTAATAATTTAAAAGAAGCCTATGAAGTTTTCAAAGAAAAATTCCCAGCTGTAAAAGTAGGATTTTCTAAATTTGCAGAGCTGAAACCCAAAAATTGTGTGCTAGCAGGCCAGAGTGGAACACACTCAGTCTGTGTGTGCACTACTCATCAGAATGTGAAGCTTATGTTTGAAAATGGAAGAATGAGCTCAATGACAGATGGAAAAATAAAAACATACAAGGACTGCCTGCAAATGATGGTTTGCAGCCCCCCACCATCAACTGACTGCTTCTTTTCAACTTGTGTGTCATGTCCGGGTACCAGAGGGATTAGAGAACTTTTGGAAAAAGCATATGAAGACAATGCAATTGAGACTATCACATACAGACAGTGGATCTCTGTGGATCGATGTAACTTAGAAATTATCCAAAAACCGGTTAGTGAATTTATTGATGTATTTTGTAATAAACTTCCTATCTTACTTCGTCATCACTTTATAGCAAAAGAACAAAGTGCATTTTTGAGACACACAAAGGAAAATCTTCTGGAATGTGAAGTAGCTGTTATTTGTGACTTTTCTGAGAATTATTCTATTATTATACAAGACGAGGCACAATCATATCATTGGTCGAATACTCAGGCAACCATTCACCCTTTTGTGGTATATTTTAAAGAGAAGGAAGTTGAGCATTTAAATTTCGTAATAATATCAGACTGCCTCAACCACAACACTACAGCTGTCTACCTGTTCCAGAAAAAATTGATGGAATACTTGAAGTGCAAATTTCAAAGACCTGTCAAAAAATTCTTTTATTTCTCTGATGGCTCTGCAGCCCAATACAAAAATAAAAAAAATTTTATTAACTTGTGTAATTACAAGCAAGATTTTGGAGCTGAGGCTGAATGGCACTTTTCAGCTACAGCACATGGCAAAGGTCCATGCGATGGGCTCGGGGCCACAGTAAAAAGACTAGCCGCCAGAGCAAGCCTACAAAGACCGTATCAGGATCAAATCACGAATGCAAGGCAATTATTTGAATGGTCACATAAGAACATAGCTAACATCGACTTTGTATTTGTGACCATTGAAGAATACATTAAAACTGAAGAACAACTGGCTAACCGGTACGATACAGCTCTAACTATATCAGGAACCCAAAAATTTCATGCCTTTATACCTCTCAGATGTGGAACCAAAGTAAATGCAAAGTTATTTTCTTCTGCAGATGTTTCAAGCATATTTCCTGTTTTGAAGGACGTTCAGCAGACATCATTTTCAGACATTAGTGGGTATATAACATCTATCTATAATGAGACTTGGTGGTTGAGTTATGTTCTGGATAAAGATGAAGACAGCAGTCAAGTGCAAGTTACATTCCTCCATCCTTCAGGTCCGTCATCCTCATTTATATATCCCACACCACCTGACACACTGTGGATCCCATTTTCAGATGTAATGTGCAAAGTGAACCCCACCACTCAGACTGGCCGAACATACAGTTTACCAGACAGTGAACTAAACAAATGTGTGGGTATCTTCCAACAATTGAAGTCTTCATAAATTAATTTGTTAATAATTAACTCATAAAATAAGGCTGAGAATGGTAAGTGTCTATGTGATATTCCTCTATTTAAAAAATTAAAAGTAATAGCCACTGCTTGTTTTATTGATATGTGTTGTTTGTTTCATTCAATAAACTGTACAAAATTTCCTCTGTTGATACTAATTCTGGTATTTTTCACAAAACGTGTATTTCTGAAGCCCTGTATCTCCTGATCCCATTGAGATCCCATCATAGAATTTTGCAATATGTATTAAGACATCACAAACAATTTTTGGTAATTTTTTGGAATTTTTAAAATTGCCACTTTTTGAAAAATTTAAAATTTAAAATTTAATTTTAAAATTTAAATTTTTTTAAAAATTTAACCCCTATGTTGTAGCATATCATAATAAAGCCCTATTCAACAGCTTTAAAATGAGACCAGTCCCAGGTTAATATCACCACTGGTTGCGAGCCTATAGGCATTTTAATGTGTTAAAGTATGGTGTTTTTTCAAAGAAATTTAAAATTTAAAAAATTTATAACTTCAAAAATAATTGGGCTATGTAACTGAAATTTGGTATTTTTTCATATGTCTATGATATAATGCTGCATACCAAAAATCATGAAAATCTGAGACATCAAGTCTGAATCAGTGTGTTGATTTCACATGGAATGACCCAAAGTAAAAAATATCTAATTACAACATCATTGGTTGTTAATAGATCGCAATTTTTTTTAGAAGTACAAAAACTAAAAATAAAGGAATTCAATAAATAAAATAATCTAAGAATTTATATTAAAAGCTACTGCGATTGAACTAATGATATAATCGTTAGTTTTTTTCAACCTTTTGTCGCACATTAATCCTTGAAGGTTTGTAGCTTTTTCTTTCTAAATATTTTAACTAAAATATTTTTGAAAAGCTGAAGACAATCATACTTTATCTGGAAATTGTTAAAAATCAAATATGTAGAATGCTTCCATGTCCAGTACAAAGTCGAAGAAATAACATAATTTTTGTTTTAGAAGCAAAAATTGGTAAAAAGGAAAGATGAAATGTAATTACATCATATAAAAGGTTTATCAAACAATAAATTTTTTAACTGGGATTTTTTTTAAAAATAAAATATTCAATTAGGTCCTCACATCATACCGGATAACCCTCACATCAATCCCGGATATCTCCCACATCAATACCGGATACTTTGCCGGATATCCAGCAAAAATCTCCCAGATATCCGTATCCGGGGCAGTCAGCCGGATCGGATATCCGGAAGTACCGCATACTTAAAATATCAGCCGGATAGGGCGGATACCGGATAGTTACCGGATATCCGGTCCATCCCTAAAAATAAAGTCTGGCCATTTGACAAGAAAACAATTATTTTGTACGGAGCCAAATGACAAGAACGGCACTTGTCTTTTGCTCTGGAGAAAATGAACTTTTTGGGGGGGTCACAGTGACCTTCAAGAATTGAGGTAAATGTGGTGAAATTACTAGCGATAATTCTTGAGAAAATTGAACTTTTTGAGAAGTCACAATGACTTCATTATCCCTAACTGGGATACCCCAGCTTGCTACCCCCCCCCCCCCCCCCCGAAGCGAGTCCTGGCTACGACCATGAATAAAAATGAAACTTTTAAAAATGGACTTAATATTTCAATCTTTGTTTAGAGTTTTTCCCCCTTCACATTTGGGTTTTAAAAAAAAATTTAAACGGGAGTCGGAGTCTGAAGTTTTAAAATCACGGAGTCCGAGTCTGACTACCATTTTTCCTCCGACTCTGCAGCCCTGATTACACCCCTATTTCAATAAAACTTTTCAATAGGAGGCATAATTAAATATAAATATTTTCAAAAATCTAACTTAATCAAAATCTTAAACACACTTAAGGAAAAATCAAAACTTAAAGGATAAAATAAATATTGAAAGATTTTCAACAATATCAACACTTCAAATTTTTAAGTATTCCAAGTTTATATGAACTATGAGGAAAATTACCTCCACGACCTCTAGGAGCTCCTCTGCCACCACGAGCACCTCGTCCAGCAAATCCAGGACCCCAAGATCCCCCTGGTCCACCTCGACCTGCCATTCGAGGATCTGGTTTATTTGTTGCTTTCTTTACATCACATTCTTTATTGCCAATCTTCTGCTTTGATTGCTTACAAGCACTTTCACAAGCCTGCTCAGTCTCAAATGTCACAAAACAAAACTGTCTTCTTTGATTTTTTACTTTGTCAAAAGGTAGTTCTACATTCTCTACCTGCAAGAAATGAATACTAATTATTTTCTGTATTACTTATGTACATTAAGTTTTATCCTGATAAAATTTTAAGTTTACCTTTCCATATTTCTCAAAATAAGCTTTAATGTCTGCTTCTGGATAATCATTGTCCAAGCCACCCACAAATATCTTCTTAATTCCAGGCCTTACTTTTGCTCTTTTCGGATCAATCTGCTTTCCTTTAATTGTATGTGGCACATTTTTCAATACCTAAAAAATAATTTATCATTTAGCTATAATTTAGTAATTTCTAAAAGGAGAAGGGAAAAGAACATTTTATACATACATTATCAACAGTTTCTTCAGCAGCGAAAGTAATAAATCCGAAACCTCTAGATTTTCCAGTGGCTGGATCAGTTTTGATCGTAACATCAGATACTTCTCCAAATTTAGAAAAATATTCCTTTAAATCCTCTAAAATAATTTATTGTAATTAAAATACATAACATGCTTGTTTTATACATACATAAATGAATAAAAATTCAAATAACCACAACCTAATCCTTCTGTTTTTTGATAACAGTATCTAGTAATTAGAGATGGAACGAAGCGGCCTTTGGCCGAAGCGCCGAATACCGAAGCTTCGGCCAACTAATAGCCGAAGCTTCGGCTAGGGCACATATTGAAGTTTTTGGATTAAATGCATAATAAATGCGTAGAGTTTTATACTTTTCTCCATATGTTTTAATATTCTTAGCGTTACACAAGATTTTCAGCTTACTGTGGCATTCTTAAATTGATTTCATTAATTAAAGTTCATTTTTATTTTGGTTGTTTTTATTTTAATATTCTTAGAATTACGCAACATTTTCAGCTTACTCAGTCATTCTTAAATTAATTTCGCTAATTAAAAGTTTTCTTGTTTTGTTTTGCTTTGTACTGCTAGTACAAGAAAAGACGACATTACTATTTTTGTATTGCAAATTAGTAGTAGGAAGCTCTACTTGGAACATGAAAAGCTCAGTCTGCAGTTCAGTTGATGTTTTATAATAAAACAACTGATATGATCATGTATTATACCATAGAACTACCCAATCTACTACTATTTACGTTGTGTTATATACTTATCTTAATATTCTTAATGCAAAATGCTTCAGTTTTTGGTGAATTCAAAAAAATAGTAGGGTAAAAGCACCAGTAGTCGGCCATTTAAAAGATCTTTTGTTGATCTTGGCTAACCTAGAACTTTCAGCTATCAATACAGTAACAAAAACAAGGTAAAACTTTAGGATGAACCTTTCTGATAGTGAATCATCTACTTGTTTCAGAAATTAAAAAAAAATTATGTTAAAATCCAAGCTGTTGTCAACACTAGTAAATGCTCCAGTAGTCGGCCACAGAATCAAGTTACCTGAAAAATAAGCAGAATCGCAATCTTGGATGACGGGCACACCATTCAAAATGAAATGACTCATTACTAATTCAAGAAAAAGTACCCGAAACTTAACTGCCACTGGTTGATGATTGAGGATAAGTACATGAATGTGTGAATGCGTCATATCTGATTTTGAATTAAAAATGTACTATTTATGAGGAGTTTTATGTCATTGTGGCCGACTACTGGAGACTGGCCGACTACTGGAGCACTTACCCTATCATGCATTCTTTTTTACTTGTCTTTCATTCGCTGCATAAATTTCAGGCCGAAGCAGCCGAAGCGGCCGAATCACAACTCATGCTTCGGCCAGACCGAAGCTTCGGCAAATTGGCCGAAGCTTCGGCCCGGCCGAAGCTTCGTTCCATCTCTACTAGTAATATATAATTTGAAAGCACAACTACACTTTATTTTAAAAATATTTAGTATGAACCAAAAAACATTTTATTTTCTACCAATATCAAACGAAACCAAACAACTAAATATCAAAAGATATGAAGATTATTCTTGCCTATTGAAACCAGAAAAACAATTAAAAATTAAAAAAGTTACTCTGAAGGACCTAGTGAATAAGTTAACCGGGCGATACACATGTCAGGGTTGCCACTCAATTCCGGGGGAAAAATTCCCTGTGTTTTCCCTGCATGAATATGCAGTATTACGAACGAGCAAACATATATTCTATACGAAAATTAATATCCTGGCACAGAAAAAAAAAACAAAATAAAAACATAGGGAGGCAAAGCAGAATTCATTAAAATTGAAATCATAAAAAGGATTGATGACTAATCTGATACTCTCTAATTAAATTAGCATAAGCTTTAAAATGCATTTCAAACTAAGTAATAAATATTTTTTGCTTTTATAATACACAATTAAATATTTACTTATAAATAAATAAACTTAGCAAAAAAAAACTGAAGTAAAATTACTATTTATTTTATATTATTTATTATTATTTTATTCATTTGCACATAAATTTTCTCTTTGGTAGTTTCACATTTTAGAATTCATTTTGGCAACTTGAACTTTTGAAAAAAAAGTAAAATTCCCTGCACTTTCCAGATTTTTGAAGAAATTTTCAAAATTCCCTGGATTTTCCCTGTTTTTCTGTTGATTTTTCAATTCCCTGTATTTTCCCTGTTTTTTCAGGTTTCCCTGTGGTGTGGCAACCCTGACATGTTGTACCATAAGTCTTTTCTTTAGAGAGATTTTCACTAATTATTTGGAGCCGGGGATTTTTTCAAGGGTTCATAAGTCTGGTACGAGAGTTTATACCTTATCTTTTCAATGGAAAAGAAATCTGTGGTTCAACTGTCTTACTACCTGGGTCGAAAGAAAAATCTGTATATGAACAGCCCGGTTCCAAGGGTTAATAAAGTTAAATTTCAAAATAATTTGTACGAGGTGTGGCTAGAAAAAACCGAACTGATGCTATAAAAATGTTTTATTTTCCATAATTTACAATTTGATGTTATCTCCTTCAATGTACTCTCCTCCTCGGTCTACACACCGCTCCATACGAATTTTCCACTGTTCATAGCAATGCTGCAGATCATTTTCGGTAAGTCCATACATTACTTCCGTCGCTTTTTCTTTTACTGCTTCAACACTCTCAAATCTAGCTCCTTTCAAAGCTGACTTGACTTTAAGGAAGACAAAAATCACAGGGGACCAAATCAGATGAGTAGGGTGGTTGGTCTAAGATGGGAATGTTGTGATTGGCTAAAAACATCTTCACTAACAACGCATTGAGAGCTGGGGCATTGTCTTGGTGCAGGATCCATGTCTTTTTTTCACAAATCTTTCCGTTTTCTCCGTACTCGCTCACGTAGGGTAGTCAGGACGCCAGAGGGACAAACAGTGAATCAGCATTACCACATTAGCGTCCTGACTACCCTACGCGTACGGAAAAAACGGAACGATTTCTGGAAAAAAAAGACATGGATCCTGCACCAAGACAATGCCCCAGCTCTCAATGCGTTGTTAGTGAAGACGTTTTTAGCCAATCACAACATTCCCATCTTAGACCAACCACCCTACTCACCTGATGTGGTCCCCTGTGATTTTTGTCTTTTCCTTAAAGTCAAGTCAGCTTTGAAAGGAACTAGATTTGAGAGCGTTGAAGCAGTAAAAGAAAAAGCGACGGAAGTAATGTATGGACTTACCGAAAATGATCTGCAGCATTGCTATGAACAGTGGAAAATTCGTATGGAGCGGTGTGTAGACCGAGGAGGAGAGTACATTGAAGGAGATAACATCAAATTGTAAATAATGGAAAATAAAAATTTTTTATAGCATCAGTTCGGTTTTTTCTAGCCACACCTCGTATGCATTAGATTTGACAAGTTGTTTAATTAGCATATTTAAGCTTTTTCACAGACCAGGACTTTATCTAGAAGCATCTTTTAAAAATACTCTTGTGAAATCAGATTTCACTTAAATTAGAAGGCAAATCTTGAAATATTCACACTAAACATGGCATTATATTTTAAATTCTAAAAACAAATTCTAAATACTTACTCTGGTCAGTATCCCAGCTTATTCCACCAACAAAAAGTTTCCTGTAAAATTTTTCAAACAGTAAGTAAAAAAATAAAGAAGGCATTCATTAATTTTTTTTACAAAATGTTACCTTTTAAATTGTTAAAACTGATTAAGACCAAATCAGCATTGACTGAAAACTTAACATAAGGTCGCTGAAAGATTAAATTTAATCATTTAAGGTTTAAATTTACTGAAATTTCTCACAATGAACAGAACTTAAGTTTATATAACTCAGTTTATAGAACTTAAGTTTTTCTTTATATGTTACGAGAAAATGTACAGCATATATATATGGTACTCTATCACAAAAAGCCTAACATGTACCATTGTGGCTTGCGGAAGTCATCTTGTTCAAGACACAAGGAGAATACCTATTGAAGACAAAGGCATTTGTTAAAACATGTTTACACATTACCCTAGCACAGTGTTTCAAAATTTAGTTCTTCGGATTACTTTGATAATGTATAAAGGACTACCAATATAAAACTTGAACATAATAAAATCAACGATTCATGAAATTTTACATTAGAATACAATCTTAACAAAGGAAAATTACACTTTTTACGAAACCAAACAGTCATTGAAGTTCATATTTACTTTTATTATTTACAAACTATTTAACATTAACAACATTACATTATTTTTCACACAATTCATTTTCATAAATTAAGTTTACAATGAATTATTATTAATTAACATATAAACCCTGCATTTTATACAAAAACAGATTAACCATTCAACAGGTAGCCCAATAATACAAAATGAATATCTAAATATTATTTCAGTGTTTTTCTTTTTTAGTTAAACCATGCCTTTTGTATTAACTAAGTTGTCTGCCATTTAATTTACCAAATAAAACCTTGATTGCTTGAAACACTGTACTGGAGCAACCCACTCAACGATACATAATATCTGAAAAAACATGCATCACTATATTTTATGTGTTTTAACACATTATCTGCAACTTTTCAAAACTTATGTTTCTTTATTTAACAATATTTAATTAATTCATATTACAATCTACAAGTTTTTACAAGGTTTGATCAGAAATTAAAGTCATTTACATATTAAATTAAATCATTTGTTACAATTTACAAATTTTTACAATTCTTGTTATCAGAAATAAAAATTGATTTGCTTCTTGCCTTGAATTAAATTCTTCATTTAAATTTAATGACTTGAAATGAATGCCAATCTTAAAATTAATCTTCCTGCTTTACAATATCATTTAAGATTAAGCTTCATGAATAGATCTGACAATAATGAAGGCATCATTTCTTCACTTTTAGCTTAAGACAGAAGCTAAAGACATACCTCCAGAACAGACGTCCAGTTGATCATGTTTTCACACCCTCCTGTTTAAATCCAGGAAAGCATTAGAAGTTTCTGAAAAAGGATGAACTACGGAAGGCCGGCACAAGCGTTTTTCGTGGACACAATATTTCCAAATCAGATAATGCAATTTTATTTTCAAAATCCATAATTTAAGTTTAGTGTTCAAAACCAATAGGTTTAGAAACAAAAAACAAGATTTCTTGAAGTATTATGTGCTCTGCAGAATCTAAATTCATTAGCATCGTTAATGAAATTTGAAAAAGAGTTCCTTTGAAGTTTTGGCACTCTTTAATTTAAAAACCATTCTTGACTTCAGTGCTACAAATAAATTCAAAATCTAAAGATCACACTGATTACTTTAATTACTTTCTTGGTATAAAAATGAAAAATATGTGAAAAAAAACTATGTGCAGATAAAAAGGCACAATTTCACTCAAACAGTCAAAATTTTCAGTCAAAACTTAAACTACTTTTGCTTCTAACTACCAATACCAGAATGCAACTACAAAAATTGATGTAATTTAAAATTTGCAGACATTTGGGGACTATCTCTGTTTGGAAATAAAGATAATGTGAACAAAATTAGACTATGAACTGTTTATCGACACTATTAAGTTCTTCAAGGAAATATATTTTCTTATTTCTTTTTTTCACGGATACAAAGTACAAAAAACTAATTGGAGAAAAGAATTACTAAAGTTTGAGAAAATCAAATTCTAATTTCACTAAAAAATTACTTAGTATTTTATTGAATGTATTACTATTCATTTTAAATAGAAGATTTTTATCACTTAAATCTTTTAAAAAAGAAATGAAATCATTAATGATAATTTTTAAAGCGGTTTTATCCTTAAAGCATTTTTATCTAAACAAAAGCATATAAATCACCATGAACTCAAACTTTAAAAAATGTTAAAATATTACACAAATACAAGTAATGGTGACCAGTATGAAATTCAACAACCAACTCATTGTGAACAGTTTAAATAAAAGATGTTAAAACAAATTTCATTTACAGGATCTTGTTTAAATATGTAATTTTAGTCGACTTTTGAATAATACTCTACTTAAACATATTTGTATCAAAGCTTTTTAAATAGGCATATTATGGAATTCTGCGCAGTGTTAGAAATAAGGCACCATGCGAGAAAAAATAAACTATCTAGGTGATTTTAATAAATCAAATAGACTAGCATAAATAAATTATCTTTATTCAACTCAAATTCAACCTAATGGTAATAATAGAAATAAAAGAAAGCTGAAAATATAGAAAATTCTAGTCTTAGGACAAAACTAAATATTTTAAAATCCCTTTAACAAAGTTATTCTCCAGTTACTGCTCTTCTCAAAAAAAAAAAGAAAAGAAACTAAGATGATACAATCCAAAACTCCTAGTTTGGAAACCTAGGAGCCAAAATCAAAATTTTTGGTTTAAAAATATGACTAATGACTACTTAATTCTAACACTAATTCCGAGTATATGCAGAGGTTTGGGCAGAGAAATTTGGGTATTAACCTTCCTGGTGGCGTTTTATATCTTTAGTTTTCGTGGCACTGGGAACACTTATCCTCGACTATTATTGCCCCTCCATTTGACCTACTTTTAGCCATTTCAGAAAGCTTTTCGATTTAACAAAAACGTATGCGAGAAATTCACCTGATGGTATAACTGTCATGCTCACTGGAAGGTTAATACAGCCATTTAATAATTTCATAACTTTTGTAATATACTAATAGTTCAAGTCTGACTGGCAAAATGATACAATTTAAAACTATCTTCACTGGTTAATTTAAGACCCTGAATACAAAGTACAGTGTTTTCAGACACTAAGGAGAGCATTACACTGCACATTGCATATTTTGGGCATATCAGAAAAACCTTTAATGTGCCAAGCACTTTTTGCTTCTCTCAAGTGGCCTTTGAATTTTATTCACTTTATTACTAAACTTTTGATAAAATTTTGTATTTAGATAAAGTTTTGGTTTTCACAAAAAACCCCGTTTTTTAACAGTTTGAGAAGCTTTCTTTTGCCATTTTCTTTATGATTACATTGTTACTGTTTTATAGCAACCACGTTTTATTATAACAATGGATTTCATATTTAATCAAATCAGAGTTAATTTAAATTTTTATGGTATTTGGCAGACGAGTTTTGGCAACATTAGAATTATTGTTTTTGAAATGTTAAAGAAATCAATTTAGAGCCGCTATATAGACAGGCCGACGGACGCATCAAGTTTGAGTTGGATCACTTTAGAGCAACTATATAGACAGGTCGATGCATCAAGATTAAGTTTCACCACTTTTGATCCAACTTATTTACTTTTACTTTCAATTTTTCATTGTTGCGGGGTTAGGGTTACCAGAAAAAAGTTTTTGCACATTGCTAAGCTTTGCCAAAACCACGTGCTGCTAATAATTGCTCACAGTAAAAAAATAACCAAAACACGACACCTTGCCAGAAAAGACAACCACTCAAGCATTCAAACACGCACTGGATCCAAAGTGGTCAAACTTAACCAGGGGCGATTGTGAGTTAATAAAAGAATACCTGAAAGTTTTAAAGAAAAAGTGGGAGGGGGGGGGTTTAAAACCAAGGTCCCTGCACACCTAATTTTATAATTATACATACATAATATTTAATTTACTTTCATAAAATAACACATTTCATATATTCGAATAGTTTTCAGTCAAAATGTTGTACATGCATTTAATCAAATTGTAAATGCTGGTGATGAGCAATTATCTTCAAAAAATATTTTAAGGAGAAAGCAAAAGTATAGAGAATTACTGTTTGTTGTGCGAAAGCATTTATAAAGTAATGAAAGTTGCATTTGTTACATTTTGCTGCATTTCATTTATTTGTCTCCTAACTAAGGGTAATAAGCATCAAAAGTTCAAAAGTGAGAAAAAAATGATCATATCTGATGCAAATAAAATAATTTAGTAAGGTAAAAACACAATTAGAATTTTCATCTTAACATTTCTATTTGATGAATATTATTGATAATTATCGGTATAATCATCGAAAAAGAAAAAAAATTCCGGAGGTGGGAAGATAAAAGCATAATTAAAAATGTTTTATTTCCGGTATTTTCGAACATTAAAATACCCGAATCGATCATGAAAATACCGGAAATCCGGTAAAATACCGGAACACAATCACTCCTGCTTAACCTGTTAACCGGAGAATTAGCTATTGCTCAACACGTTTCACAATGGGGACTTTTTTTCCGCAGCGATAAGTAATAGCACCTCAAATAATAAAAGAATATCGTTATTTTTAACTTATGATTTTTATTTTGATAAAATATATTTTTAGCCATATTTTGTAGAAAATAAAAAGTACTGAAAGTCATAAATTTCTTACCAATAAAAATATATATAACACATAAAGTAATGAAAGTTGCATTTGTTACATTTTGTTGTCATTTCATTTATGTCTCCCAACTAAGGGTAATAAGCATCAAAAGTGAGGAAAATTTGATTCTCATATTGGATGCAAATAATTTACTAAGGGCAAAAAACAATTAGAATTGTCATCTTAACATTTCTATTTGATGAATATTATTAATAATTATAGGTATAATCATCGAAAAAGAAAAAAAAAAATCAGGAGGTGGGAAAATAAAAGCATAATTAAAAATATTTTATTTCCGGTATTTTTGAACATGAAATACAAGAATCTATCATGAAAATACCGGACATCCGGTAAAATACCGGAACACAATCACCCCTGATATAGGGACCTTAGATCACTTTGGATCCATTTATTAACTCCTATTTATTAACATGGTTACCGAGCGAGGGTTATCAGAGTAAAGTTTTGGGCATTGTCAAGCTTTGCCACATGCATGTGCCGCTAATCATTTTCTATAGTTAAAATTTTCGAAACTCAATACTTGCCAAAAAAGACAACTATTCATCAACAGGCTGAAAAAACATAACATGCGCTGAATCCTAAGTGGTGAAATTTAATCTTGATGCGTCGGCTCGTACAGGGGCCTTAGATCACATTAAAGTTATTGTGGTATGATTTTATGTTGCATTGTTTAAATAAAGTTTTAGTGATGATGTCTTGTCCGAATAAGGTTGTGTTTTTTACAATTAATTACGGCATTTTTAAATGCGTAATTACAACCAAGGGCTTAAAAATGCTTTTCAAGTTTATCTAAATAACACGATTGTATAAACTTTTTTTTTAACCCAGCTGGGCTCGATCGCCAGATACTTAATCACTTATTAGAGAATATTAGGAACTTTGAATATTATCTTTTATTTAAAATTTATAACTGAACATGACAATTTACATCCAAAACAGAATGAATTATAAAAAGGAGTTAAAAATTATAAGAAATGCGAGTTTTACACAGCTTGTTGATTTTTAACTAAACATTATGCCTCAGTTCAGTCTTGAGTAAAATCCTTAAAAGGAATCAGTTATAACCCTTGGATAAAAAAAGTTACAATGAGATAGATTGTAAAATATACTTCAGTAGTACTTTCGTATATGTATGAATGCTAGAAAAAAAATTTGTCTATCTTTAACTATATGTTAACAAAAAGTTAGCAATTTACATTTCTATGATCCTGTGTATTCTAGGTTTGAAGTAATACAGAAATACAAATAAATTTATAAAACAGTCTTGAGATTATAATTAACAACTTAATGCTTTATTAACTTTATAAGCACAATCTTTATAAATACAGTCGAACCTGGTTAATTCGAACACTTTTAAAACTAGTTACTGCTAAGCCGAACTAAGTTTCTAATCCTTGCCATGTGCCCTAGTTTCTAGTGCATTGCTTATCCTATAAAATAAACTACAGTTAAGACGAAGCAATATTTGTTCTTTGTGAAAATATGTCAAGGACTTAAATACTGACAGTTCAATGCTCATTATTGTTCACACAACTTTTAATTGCAAAGTTTTGCTGTGAACTAATCAGTGGTTGGAAAAACTACATTTATTTTGTAGCGAACTACAACTACAACTACTTTCTTATAAATGTAGTTAACTACAGCTACAACTACTTTTTTTTAAATGTAGCGAGCTACACTACTTTTGAAATGTAGTTGCTACTTCGCTACTTTTTAGCCTACTTTCCCGTTAAAAATAAAATAAAGACGAAAAAAGTATTAGAAGTAGGTTAATGCATCTAAAAAATATCGCCAAGTTAAAAAAATAAAAAGGTAAAATGAATATCGAAAAATTAAAAATTTGAAAGTAGGGTATTGAGATGGGGAATTTGTGTGTCGGTCGGTCTGTCTGTCCCCCCTAATAACTTTTGAATGAACATTCCGATTTGGACAAACTTTTTTTTGTTGGAAAGATCTCGGCGAGTACAGCTCATTCCCATATTTGATTTTTCGATTTGAACAATTTTTGGTTCAACTTTGAGACGTTCAAACAACCTGTCCCGCGATGCTAACTTTTTAGTTAACAATCCTATTTGAACAAACTTTTTTTTGTTCGAAAGATCTTTTCAAAGATACTTCATTCCCGTACCTATATTTTTGATTTGAACAATTTTTCGTTCAACGTTGAACCGCTCAATCAAGCTGTCACCCCTTATATCTTTTGAATGAACAGTCCGATTTAAAACAACTTTTTTTTTGTTCGAAGGATCTCAACAAGGATACTTCATTGCCGTATTTAAATTTTCAATTTGAACACTTTGTCGTTCAACATTGAACCGTTCAAGCAACCTTTCCCCACCTAATAACTTTTGAGTGAACCGTCCGAATGGAATAAATTTTTTTTTGTTTGAAAGATCTCGGAGACGCTTTCCCATACATTCCCATATTTCGCTTTTTGATTTGAACCATTTTTCGTTCAATATTGAACTGTTCAGAAAAAAAATTAACATTAGCGTCTACGGGGAATTTAAGTTGAATGTTGATCCTGAACTTAAAGTCGGATTTCCTTCAAACTAACTTTGTAAGAAAATGGTTTGCATAAATAATGTTTGTAAAGTACTTTTCTGAGTAATCTTCGGTGAGGACTCGGATTCCGACTCCGACTCCGCAAACATGGCGGAAATGCAGGCTCAGAAAAAAAATGACTGACTGTGCAGACGATTTTTTGTTTACAGGGCTCGCAGTAGACTTTTTCAAAATTTTCGGGGAATTTTAGGAACATTTTGACAAAATTTTAGGAAAATTTTAGGGGTAATTTACGATTTTGTTTAACTACAAATATGTGTCTAACAGTCGTACCCGACAAACCAAACTGAAAACGCATTTTATTTATTATAGCATAAATCACAACCTTCAAATATTTCCACAAAAAAAAGTCAAAACAAAAAAGAAACAATGTTTTAATGTTATATAACATGTTTAAAAGCCAGGCGGTATTTTAACTCGTAGATGTGTTTTCAAAATTTTCCCTTTGAAAGATAGGCGTATTTTTTCAGTTGACCAGCTTCTACAGATATTAATCCTGTTCAACAATTACCTCCATAATATTATAACTGCAGCAGCTTTCTACAGCTGTTTTAAAACTTGATTTCACTAGACGCAGATATAATATTCATTCTTTTTGAACTCATTAATATTTTTGTTATTTCAACAAATCTGCAAATTTATTCTTTTTGTTTTTTTTTTCCTAACAAATTTGTTTTGAAGTTTTTTATTTTTCATTTTTCTTTTTATCTAATAAAATAGCAGTGCCTAGAAAACAGTTCGTGAAATTAACCAGTGTGGCCTGTTATTTTCAATGTTACGAATCGAATACTTTTCTTTAGTTTCTTGATTACCAGAAAAGTTTCCTTTGCATAAAGTTCTTCAGACCTACAACAATCTTTTGATTTGAAACCAGTAGTGATCTATGAATTGTCAAAAGCCCATAATATGCTTGTTTTTCAACTCTGCCTCCCTTTCCTCTCAGAGTATTGTGATATTTGAAGTAGTGTAAACATTTCTGAATATGAAATTAAGCTGAGGATACAATTTTATACATGCTACCATAAACTCTGAATAAATAACACGTGATAAGTTAATGCATTTTTAAAAGCAGAAAAAGTATGCAAATGGTGAAAAAAAAAAAAAAACTGTTGAGCAAAAATTTTAAAGAACTGTAGGAATAATTAATAATTATAATTGACATAACCCAGATTTTGAATAGAAAATGAAAGTAAGAAAAAGGAATCATTGGCTTATTACAAGTCACATCTATTTATAACAGTTGACTAAGTTTACTAGATCTGTTGGATTCCCTGATTTTTGAATTCTAATGCTGTCCCAAACATCCTTATCAACATTTTAAATCAATTAACTTTTTAAAAATCTTTTTTGAGCCAAAAATAAAGTTTGATAAAAATTAATGCTACTTTTTAAAAATGCTCATGGTTTGAACTGATTCAGATATAACAGGAATGACATTTTTAAATGAGTTGACATTGAATGACGAGCCAACAAATAATCTATTAACAAAAGAAAATTAAACAAGGTTCAAACTAATGGTAAAAATAAAATTATCGATGTCCAAACGGTGAATTTACACAGTAAACTAAAATGAGCGGGTTTTATAGAAGCTGATGCAAACAGATTGCGAAATTCGCAAATAATCGAGCTTAGGCGCGTAAGAAACAGCTCGTAGTCGAAAAATTTCACAGGCAGGTTATGTTTCATCCTGGTAGAGTGGTGAAACAGCTGTTCTAAAGATTAAATGGTTCGTTTTTAAGGGAAGAATTTTAAGTCTGTCCCAAGCTCAGAAATAGTGTAAAGAATGTGTTTTTAACGAAATATTTTGTACAATATCAATTTATCACATTAAATACCTAGGGAAAAGTTCGTTTTTGGCTATAAAATACTTTCAGAAAGGTATTTTAAACTTCCCCCCAAAAAAACTCCTGTAAATTCTATAATTTTTTTAGGAATGCCACAAAATTTTAGTACAATTTTAGGAATTTTAGGAGGTCTGAAATATTTTAGGAAATTTAGGAATTTTAGGGGGAATGCGAGCCCTGTGTTTATTTATTCATTTGTTTTATTTTATTTACTTTTTTTTGCAGACGATTTTTTTTTGTAACAAAAATTTTTTATTCACGAGAACATTTTATTTTTATTTATATTTAACAACTGGCAACAGATTAAAAGTGAAATTCGAGACATTTTATTAACGGACGAGTTTTTTTTTCTTTCTTTGATAAAATGTGTTTTGATGCTCTTTGTACTTTTATTTATTTATTTATTTATTTTATTATTATTACTATTATTTATTTATTTATTTATTTTTTTTTTTTGAAAACGATGGAGGATTTTTTCTACGGAGGAACTGTAACAGTTACTCTTTAAAAGGTGCGACAAAACTTTATTTATTCGTTAATTACTTTTTACGTGTCTATTTCATCTGATGAGAGGGGTATATTTTGCTTTTCGAAATCAGCTCTAAGTGCTAAAAAGGTATGTTTGACATAATTTTCAGTCTCAGATAATCAAGAGAATAATGATCAGATGCGAGAATGCCGATGTCGATGTACGGGAAAGTAGACTCGTTTAGTTCTTGACAGAACTTCTTGTTGATAAATAAATAAATAACAAGAATACACCGTTTGAGGATCGACCGAAAAAATTCGAAAAGTGGTTTAGATTAAAAAATTACCTCATTCAAATATGGAATAAAAATAGGAATTGTCTTTGAATTTATTTGTTACTTTTCCTTTTTGTTCCTTTTTTTTTTGCTAAAATTTGTCCTTTTTAGATTTTTTTTTACAATTTTTACGAATATTCGCCACAAGAAAAACTTTGTTTTTTTCCTTCGTTCTCTTTTTTTTTTAATTTTGTTCATTTATTTATTTATTTTTTTAATTTAAAAGTAGTTTTCAGAAATCGCTACTAACTACTATTTTTTTGTATCGCGCTACTCACTACTCTACTTTTTTTTTAAAGTAGTGCGCTACACTACAAACTACTAAAAAATGTAGCTACTACAGTAGTTTCGCTACTTGTAGCGCGCTACTTCCGACCACTGGAACTAATACAGTAACCCCTCGTTATATTGTGCCTCCTTATATGGTTCATTTGGATATATCATGCTTTTCATCTGTGTAACGAAAAAACATGTCATATATATATTTTTCATATATATATATATATATATATATTCACATGTCATATATATATGGGGCATTTCACGGTATTTGTGACATAGGGGTGTCCGTAACAAAGCTTTTTTAAAGTTTAAAGTTTTTATATACAGTGAAACCTGTGTATAACGATACTCAAGGGACCGAGAAAAAATATCGTTATAGGTAGGTTATCATTATACAGTTTGAGCAAGAGTAGATGGGAAGTTGGCTGGGACCAAACCAAAATATCGTAATAGGCAGGTTTATAGTTATGTACAGTATCGTTATACACAGGTTTCACTGTATATTGAAAAAGTACATTCTAAAGTATATGAATATCATTTTTTTCATAGTTCATTTTATATTATGTTTGTAATTGCACTCAGAACATTGAAAATGCAATTTTCACTGTTACGAACTCTACATTGAATTTTTCTTTAAATCTGGCTTAAACCAATTTTCAAGCCAAAACTGGTACTCGAGACAGATATAGTAAAGGGTCCTCTAATATAGCTAACAATTTTAATCAAAAAGTGCGTTCTATAAAAAGTTATGGATTGTGAAAATGATGACTGTAGAGTCCGTAACAATAATTGGAATAAAAGTTTAGTTTAAAATTTTATTTATGCATTTTATTTCACTAAATTGCATATTTTCTAATTTCACCCATGCTGTCACAATATTGTAAAAGAAATTTCATGATTCTTGCAATTGGTTAATTTTTATGAATTTTCAAAATTTGTTACTGATTCTACAAAAATGTTACGGACTCTACATTTAGCAACAGTTTCAACACAGCTCTTTATTTACCAAAGTACTTAAACTCCCAAAAAGAAGCGTTAAAAAACAAAAAGTTATATTTTTGAAAGACATTACTACTTATACATTGACTTTCAGAAAAATTTTGATATGACAGCTCATATATTTAATTAAAAGTGTTTAAAAGGGTAATGAGCAAAATTATTTTGCTCAAAAAATCAAACATATATTTGATTTTTCAGGCAAAAATTTTTGTTCATTATTTTAAAACTATGTCTTTTTAAAGAAATCTATGAGCTGTCACATACAGGACAAAATAGTTGCGGCTGTTTTGTAGAATGACTCAATATTCCCTGAGCTTTTATATTTTGTTATGGATCAACCTTTTGGTTTTAAAATGATGCAGGTTTGAAAGAACAATTCATTTTACACATTTAAGGCCCATTCCTCATTGCTTACATTGTTTTTACACAAAAGAGCACAATTAGGAGCAATTTTTAACATGAATTTTTTTTTTTTTGCTTAATTTAGTTCAAAATCTATGTTTAAGCAGTTTAGTGTGGAAATTAAACTTGAATAATCAAAAAATTCACAAGTTTCTTGACTTTAACGGTTTAACTTTGGGATGAGTTACATTTGTTAAGCAAAAAAAAAATGTTCATTTGAAAAATGAAAACTGCTGATGTAAATCTTGATTATATTACACAACAAAAACCTTTTGTTCATCTTTACACATTAATGATACCTCTATTCCATCCAAGGGTAGATCCAAATTCTATCTTTTTTTATTGAGGAGGTGGAGTTGGGGGTCATTCCCAAAAAGAGAAGGGTAATAAGTAATGTTTGGGCAGAAATAAGGGGACTGTTGTAAACATTCAGAAATATAGGCTATAAAACATAGCTTTAGACTATGTTTGGTCCCTTAAATTACGTAAATGGATAGACGAGTCATCCCCCCCCCCCCTCCATAATAGAACATTGATAAGAAAATAAACATAAACTGATATTATGATAAAAAACTTAATTTCAAAATTACTGCAGCTAAATTTGTCATTAAATATTAAAGTTGTTTATATACTGAATTTGTTGATTTTGGTACATTTTAAAATACTTAAATATTTTTAATTGAATTAACTGAAGATTTCAGTTACCTTGAAAAATGCAATTTTAAAAGTTTTGGCTAAAAAACAACTTTCCTCCCCACCCACCAAAAACCTCTTAACTATCCCGCTGTTATCGGGAAATCTTGATTTATTGAAAAGAGTAGAGTACCGATCTATTCAACTAATTCAAGGTTCCACAACTTTAAAAAGAAGATAGCTTGTGAAATTCAAATTGGTACCTTGTTTTCTAGAATCAAATTTAAGACAATGTAAAAAGCAACCTATGAAGAAACTCACATGTGTATACATACCGCTGTCTGTTCTACCAGGAGGTGCTACATCTCAGCATTTTTTTGTTTTGTTTTTTGTTTATGATGGTAAAAAAGCCATGATAGTTGATTCTATTACTAAAACTATTGAACAATAATATTGTGTTGTTGTATAGCTTCTAGTACCAATAATTTAAACAATACTCAAACGTGACAAATATGTAGAGTCCGTAACGTGTTCTTAAATGGATAGTTCTTCAGTAAATAATTCCTTAAAAATATTTTGATTCTTTAATTATTATTTTGGTATGTAAATGCATAATAGATAAACTGAGACATCATAAAAAAGCTTTATTAGGTAGGAATAGATGTTACTTTCACAGAAAATTTGAAGTTAGTTTTAGCAAAAATTTCCATGTCTTTTGTGCGTAGAGTCCGTAACATGCTATATATACTCCTATATTTTTAGAAATTCCAAACAAATCTAAGCTTTTTTCAATGTTTTGTGATAAGTACACATAGGCCTATGAATTTACAAAAAGTTTAGTTTCAATATTTGCACTAATCATAGGTAGGAGGCTAAAACATATCTCTGAAGTGTAGAGTCCGTAACAGCTAAATACTGTGAAATGCCCCATATATAAGTTTTTCTTTTGACATCACAGTAGAAACAGACTACATTTTTCGGAAAAGTACTTTTTTTTAACCAAAGAACATAACTGGCATACTTTCTTTGAAGTTTAAACTGCATTTCAACTCTTATAACATGAAATTTTTCATTTTAACAGAAAAATTGCTTGACTAATTTCTTTTATTAAGAAAATAGTTCTAAATATGATATTAAAATAAGTATCTTGTAAGTACATATATCAACTTGTCATTAATCGAATCTTCAATTTTTATCTCGGCCACCGAATATTGGGCTTCAAGTTATTTTATTTGTATAAGCGGGATATTCGTTTATCCGTTATTAAGCAGGGCCCATCAACTACAGTATTAAGTATTAAGCGACCAGTCTACAGTATCACATTTGCTATCCCTCGACAAGCCTGACATATAAGAATAAATACTGTATAAATATTCTTGTCTATAAACTAATTAATATTTGCTCAAGATACAACCAATTCATGTTTTTAATAGCCACTGAAGCAGAATTTGATCTTGAACTAGATCCTTTAAGTTATATCCTCTTAGTTCAGGATATTTCAATTAGATTTTGATACAACAGGTTTTTAAAACTAATGCAGCTCATGCATGGTATAATAGTTTTACGAAATCAAAATTTATAAACCTAACAATTACTGCTGTCTACTCTACAAATTCTGCGTTCGATTCTGACAGGTTTTGGACAAATTTATATTTATACTGAATGAAAAACACTTGTCAACCCCGAGACTAACCAATACCAGCCCTTTCAAGTTTGTTTTAACGAGGTTCGACTGTATAGCAATTACAACAATGTAATACCGTATCTCAACATTATAAAAATATAAGGAATTTAAATTTAGCAAATATTAGATCAAACAAAAAAAGAGCATACTTTACAAACTGAAAAACTTTACAAAAGCCCATCCTATAGATACTGAAATTAATGCATTTAAAAAAGGTATTCATCAGTGATCAAGAAAAATTTACAGTGAGTTTTTAGAAATTGACAATACTATAATTACACTTCTTAATTATAAAACAAGAATATACAAAAATGGCTGGAGACAACGATTTTACACTTTAAGCTTACAAAACAAAAATAGAATAAGTTTTAAATACAAATATCAATAAATTTACCATGGAAAGTCACTTAATTGTGTACATGTTCAGTCGCGTAAGGTAGAATAACTTAACACTTTAACCCACAATAATGTGACAAATGCAAATTACTGCCAATTTACCAGTACACCCGACCTCATGATTTAACAGGTGAATCTGTCAACTTCACTTATGTTTATGAGCATTTATAGGGGAATTAAACATGTACACATGGTTATAAAGTGTTGAATTATTTTTTTTTTAATCAGTACTAATTTATTATAGTATACAAAGTAACTCGGTACTATTTTCAGAGTGATAGCAAAACGAAAAACACTATGGGCATAAAATAACATAATAAAAAATTAAGCAATGGTTTGGATTAAAATTAATGTGATACGTAAAATCCAGAAGCAACCAAAATATAACTTTAATTATCTTACCGAAAATATTCATTTTACAAGAATACCCTACGGGAAAACTAAATGTTGTCTGTGAAGAAATTTTACTGTAAATAACTCAATTTCGTGCATACGTAGAAGAGTTTCGTAAATTAAATCGCAGAAAATATGGGATAAACACAGCGCTTAAGCAATTTTCATCCATGTAAGATGAATATAAACTTAAATACTTGCGGTAAACTTCTGCTATATAGCGAAATAATTTAGCGTTTCTAATTGCAAAACTACATTCTACACATATTGTAAAATACAACAACCGAGTCCGGCAGTAACCAAGACGAATTATTCTGTGAAAATAACACTAAAGTATAACTTGGTGCAAAATTGGAGATTCAATTGAACCATCTCTGTTAAAACAAATCGCTCTAACATACTTTTAGCGACCAATAGAAGTAAGTTATATGCTACTATTCAAAAACAAAATCGCTCGATTCTAATCCTATAAGAAAGGAGCTACTCCATGCACATCGGCCATATTGGTTGCAGAGGTTACATTTTTTACAAGACATGAAATTGTTTGTACGAGTTAGTTTTAACAGTGAGACTAAATGCAATAAAAGCAGATATTGGCGTAAATTTAAACAGCAAAAACAAGTCTACCAACTTAGTTACTAGAAAAACAATATTGCCGGTGAAATTTTGAAAATGGCGCAAAACCACTTGCCCCTTTTCAAGACTTAAAAAATGAATTTAAAATTCCAAAGTTTTGAAAATTCTATAAATGAACCATTTTTTTACCTGTCTTCATCTGTCGCTGCTTTGGGGGGTAAAGCATCGTTCCCAGTACCATTCATTTCTTGATTCTGGTCCCCTGCCCCTCCTTCCATACCTTCCGTATAATTTTGCTCGTTATATTCAGAATACTGTTGATCATCAGCAAAGTTTTCTTCGTTATATTGCTGCCCGTCAGAAGCCATCACTTAATTTTTATTTGAACAATAAAAATTTCAACAAAAAAACATACAACAACCAATATTCGTAAAGTACAATAATACGATCTAACTGCCTTCCCCTAAATAAGGCTAGCCTGCTAATCTAGTTCTCTTTCGCTACGTATCAAATATTTCTTGTTGCCAAAACAAAAATAGTTAAATCTAAACTCATTCTCATTGGGAACGGAAAGTAACTATAGAGAGCGCTATTGTCCAAGCTCTAACGGGAGCTTTGCTTAAGGCAGGAATTCAAGTGAAACACCATTGCAATCGCTTCGAGTCGATCGCAAATTGCAATCGCTACTGGAAGTCGAATCACATTAGAATCGCATCTTGTAGCAATTGTAACGTTTCTCTTAAATACGAATTTGGGAATTTGCGATTGCATTGGTGAGTTGCGATTGTTCGTGTTTTACTTGAATTCCTGCCTAAGGCAGGGATTCAAGTGAAACAGACTATCGCAAACTGCATTCGCTACTAGAAATGAATTACATTAGAACGTTTCTTGATACTGGAAATGAATTACATTAGAACGTTCATCGTGATGTCAGCGTGACGTTTGCCTGTGAAAAACGGGCTAGATAAAACGTCACAGCCTACTTGGCGAATAAGAGGAGATCGCCGACTGCTTGTGAGCTGTTATTGGCGTCGCTCGTAGTGACGTCAATGCCAAGTTAAGCTGATGATAATGTAATTCACTTCCAGTAGCGATTGCATTCGAAGCGATCGCAGTGCTGTTTCACTTGAATCCCTGCCTAAATCAGTTTGCTCGTTGATTTTACCTAGAGTCCTGTATGAATAGGACTCTAAATTTACCATGGATACCAATGATGTGGGTGGAACTAGAGTCCTATATGAATACGTAGTATTCAGAGTAGCGACAACAGCCGAGTTCGAATAGGACAACCGGTTACAAGTAGAAACGGGGTTGCCGTGAAGCTGCAAGTTTGGCTTCGTACTCGCCCAAGGGTTTTATTTCTAAAAAATTGTCACTAACGGTGTGGTGTGACGGTGAGAGTGAACAAGAGTAGGAGAGGTCTTAAGCTTATCACGAATGCGATAATGCGTGATGTTGGTAATTTGTTCGAATTTGATTTTAACTTTAATAAAAGCAAAAGGTTAGCAGTATTTAAAAAGTATTTCCTCGAACTCAAACCTCTGAAAAACGATTAGTGTTCCAATGTAATGATACTCTTAAGGTTTTAAAACAGCGAAAACTGTATTTAATTGATCCAAAGAAAAGGAAGAAATAAAAATAATAGGTGACTGAATACTAACTAGTAAGTAAATTCATTGCGCGTTTTTGTTTTATTATTAAGTTTACCATCAGGAAGATTTTTGAGTACAACAATATTTCGTTCTTGATATCAAAAGCTAAAAAAAAAAAAAAAAAACTGTTATTTATTTTTTTTTAATCTAGATTTCAATCTATCTAAAATGTTTCACAGTTGAACAAAAAATAAAATTAAAATATGAATAGGAAGAAATTTGAAAGAGTAATTAATGCAATAGTATCCACTCAATAATGTGATCACTTCCAGGGAAAGTGATTTTCATAAATTAACGACTGACTATTCAGAAAAAATTTCTAAATTGTTTTAAAAAAAATTAAAAAACACATTTTGAGTTTAAAAATAGAATGAATAAACTCTTATCTTATTTTCATGTGTGTAATACTGTCATAATATTATCTTGCTACAATTTTGTAAATTTAATTCATGTGAATCAACTACAAGGCTCCAATATCAGTTTGTTTTTGTGTAAATATCTAGTAAGTTTTTGATTAACGTAGAAGTTGCAGTGATACTTTGATCAGTTTTCCCAGACTCAAAAACTCTCAAAATGTAAGATATAACACAGATTTTTTGTATAAAAAATCTAACAGACGAAAGTGTTGTCTGGTCATTAAAAAAAAAAAAAAAAATTCTATTTTAGAAACCTGATAACATTAAGCAATGTGATAATTTTGACATTCATACAAATGAATAAACTCTGGACCAAGTGAGTATGAAAAAAATAAACCGTGATCACATTAAGAGGAAACTACTGTTTCAGAAGCATATAGAAGGTTTAAACAAGGTAACCTTTCTCCCCCTCCCCTAGGCATTTCAGTCGCTCAGCGGGCACTTATGGTTCAAAGATCAATTTGTATAAAGTTGAGAACTGAAATTATTTTAAGAAGTGGTAATTTTCATTTTCAATCAGATGCACGTAAAAATATTCAGCAATTAATTAAGTGTTGGGAAGGGGGGGTGTAATTTAAGGTATTACAAATTTTGAACACATAGGAATGACAAAGAACTGTATCTATTATTTTATATTTATTTCTCTGCATTATACATCATACAAAACTTTTCAACAATGTTTACACATCAAAACAATACTGGATAAAAGTTTAGTAGACAAAGTCAAAACCATTCACAGCACCAATACAGGACTTTTAGATAAATTCAATTTTTGTTGGAAAAAATGTTTATAACTTATATTAACAGATATTTCTAAAACAATTTAGTATGAAGAAAATGAGAATCTGTAGCTTAAGTTACACGAATCAAGTTACACTATGCAATCTGTGTCGTCACGATTAGTCCTTGATGTACATCCAGCAAACCATGGCAATAGATGTTCTGTTGTTCACCGAGATGGGATTTCCATGCCAATAGCCTATGCATAAATAATTTAACAATAAAATTCATTTTCATAATGATTTTACAGACATAAACTAAATAATATTTGATGGAAAATCATACTAAATGGTTTCTCTCCTCTAAATTCCATTAAAACTACCAGCAAGCATTAAAGGCACATAAAAATATTTAATGTGCCTCGTTTTTTCTTAAAGGAAAACAGGGCACAGGAAATATTTTAGGGTCAGGGTTGGATTAAGACATCACGGGGCCCGAGGCCAAATTCTTCTTTGGGCCCCCTATACTCAAGCTTTACAATTCTTACGTGTGGAATAAAAAATTTTTAGCCAATGAATAGCACAATTTTAGATATTTGGAGGCCCCCTAAATTGTTGTGGCCATAGGCCATGGCCTAATTGGCTTATTGGCTTATTGAGTAATCCATAGGCGGCTCGCACTCGCACAGGGGGGGCTACTGCCCCTCACTTCCAAAAGTAAAGAGACCTTGCCCCCTCACTTCTTAGAGTTATTAAGTAATAATCAGTTGAAAAAAGAATTTTTTGCTCAGTCGATTGATTTATTCCACGAAAACGATGACGCTGATTATTCCAAAAATAGTCTTTTTTTCATGTCATTTCGTACAAATGGAGTCGACGGTGGTCATCCATCTTGACTTTTGTGTCTGTATTTGTCATATTTTAGAGATCATTTATTCAGAAAAAATTAAAAATCAATAATGTAGTCGAATAGTTGCAATAGAAAAAGGCAGTAATAAAGATGCTGGCCCCTTCCTCATTTCCCCCCCTACCCCCACTTTTTTGATGCACTAGCCGCCTGTGGAGTAATTAGGATCTGCACAGGATGAAATTTTTAAGGGCAACAAAATTTTATTTCAATCATCTTTAAGCCACTCTAAAAATAAATTATCAGTATTTTTCTGTATTTATTGAGAGATCATTTTCTGAAAAACTACATTTCATCCTATAATGTAATAAATAATGGAATCATTGTGCTGTGCACACTTTAAAAGTTCAACAATCAATAAAAGAGCAAGAAATTCTTTGCAGGAAAATAAAAATATTCAACTCCTACTTCGGCAAATAAAAAAAAAAAAAAAAAAAAAAAAAAAAAAAAAAAAAAAAAACACAGTATTAAGTATATAAATGCGGCAGCTTACAACAATGCAAGTTTGTACATACCTTTACTCTTTAAAATATTTATTTCAATACCCTGGGACAGAGTTTCCCATAATATGAGTCCGCTGACCCCAGGGGTCCTTGAGTCTATGCTAGGGGGGGGGGGGGGTCCGTGGTGCTACACTGCTAAAACGTAAAAAATAATTAAATTGAAGGATGAGTAACAATATTTTAATTAAAAATGTCAGTAAAACTTCCAAGAACTTTGATTTTAACACACATCTCTAAGCTTAAAATAATATTTTATCTCCCCAAAAACAACAGTGTTGTAAAAAAATCCCCCGCCAAGAAAACCTTAAATACTCAGCCTTAAAAAGTTATGATATCGAGTTTTCCCGCCAAGTTTGTGCCAAACTACAACTAACCTGTATGTATAGTTCTTTTAAATTGCTTTCAGTTTTGCCAGGCGGGAAGCTTGGTCTTGTGAGGTGGTTGCTTAATGAGTAAAAACTTCCCTCCTGGCAGGACTGAAAACAATTTAAAAGAACTATACATACAGGTTAGTTGTAGTTTGGCACAAACTTGGCGGGAAAACTCGATATCATAACTTTTTAAGGCTGAGTATTTAAGGTTTTCTTGGCGGGGGATTTTTTTACAACACTGTTGTTTTTGGGGAGATATCACATGTTTTTGCATTAATATTATTTCTTTGCCTGTTTTTTTTTCTTCAAAATTTACTTTGCATGTTTTTTTTCCCTTCAACATTTTTCTTGGCGGTCCGACATCTGTGGTTTTCTTGGCGGCATGCATTTGGTGCAAAAGTTCAAGGATCTTCTTCAGTCTAGGATAAATTTGAAATCAATCACAATGTACCACCCGAACCGACGCAAAACAATTTGCGTCGGTCTTTTTTTAAACTTTTAATTTAATCGTAGTATTGTTGCTAACAATACTACGATTAAATTAAAAGTTTTAAAAAAAAACTCCAACCCTTACTGCCGATCTCATATTAAAATGAACTAAATTGAAGATCCCTTTTAAAAGCCTTATGCAATAAAATCAATTACAAATATTTTATTTGTTAACAGATAGAAACTGGCAACAGATAAAATTATAAATCATTGAGTTTTCTTTCCTCGTGGCCCAACAATGAAAACATAAATGCTCAGATGTTGAACAGAGCTAGTAGATAGAAATCGGACCAATTTTAAGCATTAATAACTCCGGGGTTCGATGACCCCGGGGGGTAAATTTTGGGAAAATGTCCTCAATGTCTCATCGAGAATGTTCATACCAAAAATCAACACTAAAGACCCACGGCGAGAAAAGATACGGAAAATAAAAACGAGGGGGGAGGGGGTGGGGGGTCGAAAACCCCCCTATGCCGAGCTTTGGGACAAAATAAATGTGGGTGCAAAAGCAGAGCTCAATCCGAGTTACCGTTTAGTCTGGACCCCTGTCAAACAATTTTTAAAAAGTGCGAAAAATAGCGATTTTATAACATATATCACCCCTCCCCCTGAGGGTCCTGGATGTCTTGCTTTAGTATGTGCCGTCAGGGGCCGCTGGAGATTGAGTATACCAAAAATAAACTCTAAGGATCTTTATGGGGCTGAGATACAGAGGGGTGAAAACCCCGGTTTGGTTACTCGCGTAAACAGTCCTTGTCGCTCTTTTACATTTTTATTGGCGACGGAAATTTTTTGGCGGCTTGTATTTGGTTTTCTTGGCGGGGCGGGACGCTCCCGCGTCCCGTGATATGGCATATTATATTGTGGTATGTTATGTAATGACATTTATTTCTAAAATCGAATGCGAAATTGGCCTTTCGGATTCATATATAAACAGAAGATTGTAGAAGTAAGGTGATAGCATTTTGATTCCTAATTGAGTTTTGAATAAATTTTTATTTTCTTAGCTCACAATCAGTGGCGTACATAGCGCCCCCGCAACTCCCGCGGCGCGGGGGGGGGGGCGCAAGACGATTGAGGGCGCTCGATCCAGAAAAACAGCACTGTGAGTTACACGGGGAATTTTTTTTTTTTTTTTTAATTTTAATAGGGGGCAGGGGCGCACTTATAAATCTTGCGGGGGAGCGCATCTTAGTCTATGTACGCTACTGCTCACAATAATAATGTTGTGTAATGAATACTAAAGCTCTAAAAATATACAGAACATGAATAAATAATTATACAGAAAAAGCAAACAAACAAACGCATAAACATATTAGAAAAAACAGTTAAATGAACCAATTGTATTTTGCTCGCAACATGGCGGGCTAGACTTTGGAAATCACTGCTATGGGATAAAATGCGTTTTACCTAAGCTCATAGTTATTTTAAATAAAAAATAGATTCTCTCATAAAAACTCAAGTTTTCAATGATTTTACAAATATAAAGTAATAAACATTTCACAAACTATGAAGTGTCTTCAAAACAAAGTAGCAAGCATTAAAAATTCATATAAATATTTTTCGCTGTTCACCAATTTTGCTAAATCCTTAACATGACATCATTTTTCTTAAAATTCATTGTATGAAGAGACTTTTGGAGTTTTATAGTTTCTAGGAACATTCAAATTGATGAATAAATACATTTCTGCCTATGAAATAAACAAGAAAAATACTAATTCTCACACTGAAACATAAATTGTCACAGGTTTTGATGCAAATTCTTATTTTTTGAAATAGAAAAATGAAATCTGAATTTTAAGCAAAGCGATGTGTTTCTTATCAAACGCAAATGCTACAGTAAATTCATGTGGTCATTGCTAGTTTCACCATTGGAATGTTTGATAAAGCACACAGAAGCAAACATTGATAATTCTGCAATTTCAAAAGAATGTGCTTTCATCCACACATATTTTCAAAAGAAAAAAAAACAATCCGGCACCAAGTACTTGTATGTTGCATAGAAAAAATTCAACTTGGACAATTCGTCGCTCAGGGACATTAAAATTGGTTAAATATTCATTTTGATCAATGAAGTAAACAGGAAAAGTAATAATCGTAACGAAATTCTTACTTGAATTGGGTTTCAGAATCAGCCGGCATTCATTAGAATAAGAAAAAAAAAAAAAAAACCGCAACAACGTTTAGAACACACATCACAATATGTTATTGCTCGCTTACTTCCCAATTTCCGCTCGTCGCCAAGCATGAACAGACCGCGCCAAAGCAAAGACAAGAGCGTTCGTGAAAATAAATTAATTTCACACAATTTAAACTTTCCCTTAGCTCAAAGTAATGTTTTTCAATAAGTTTATCATCGTAACTATCGGTTCAAAGAGAAATAGTAAGAATAATATACCAAAATGATGTATTAGAATGGTAAATAACACACCGGGAAGCATGTTTCTATTTTAACTACGTTATAATTAAAGAAATACCTGTAGAATCTCTAAAGTAAAGCTACATACGTATAGCTTAGACATTATAGAATAGTAATATAAGCATTAAAAAAGTTTTACTCGCCTTTATTTATCCGAAAAAAATGTTTTTTTACACTACTATCGGCCGCTCCATGTTAAAGCTACGAGAGAAAAAGCGACATAGCCTGCGGCGGACTCAACAATGCATCCACCAATAGAAAAGTGATACCCTGTTGTCCGTACTCTGAATACTACGTATTCATATAGGACTCTAGGTGGAACCACTACATTACTTGGGTAATGAACCCTATTCAGATGATGTCATTGCGGGTCTTGATTGCCCGCTGAGGGGAGTGTAGCAGACAAAATTTCGGTTCATGCCGTCTGTTGACTTATCTTTTCAACGTAAAAACTCGTATTTCTACTTTTAAAAACAATGTTGGAAGGTTTTTACTTAGTAATGATATAACAAGATGATTGACTTATTTGGTGCGAAATATTCTCTTAAGCGTATTTTTCTGATTAAAAGTCTCTTTGCCCCTCAGAAGAAAATAGATGAAAAGTCACATTATTTACATTATTATCACTTCCTATTCTGATTGTTTAATGATTCCATCGTTATGGTGTACTAAAATATAGAATGCAATGCACTTGCAAGCGATGTTTTTTGAAGCTTTTACTTAGACTACAGTCGAAGCTCGTTATAACGACCACACGTTATAAAGACCATGCCATTATAAAGACCATAGGGAAAAGCCCCAGCTTGATTCCCGAAACACAAAAATTCTACCTGTTATAGTGACCACCCATTATAAAGACCTATTTCTTTGGAACGGAGATGGTCTTTATATCGAGCGTCGACTGTATTTGCTATTCGTTTTAAATATTGCTTAGTGATTGAGCAGAAGTGTAAATGAGAAAATATGAAAACACTGCGGACCGACTTAACAGTTTTAAAACTGGTTTAAACTTGGAAATTTAATATTTTTTTTCTTTGGAGTAATCCAGATTGGGTCTTCCCTCTTCCCAGATATATAATACATTCATTTGACTAACATTTAACATAAATTACGAAGATCTG
>JAXGGA010013272.1:0-35824 GCA_038373865.1 Uloborus plumipes | reverse complement strand
ATCAAAAGGATAAAATAGAAATACACTCTGGACTGAAATCTAAAAGATAATTAATTCTATACTAATAATATAAAGCTGAAAAGTTTGATTGATTGTTTGAACGTGCTAATCTCAGGAACTAGGGGTTCAAATTGAAAAATTCTTTTTGTGTTGAATAGTACATTTTAGCAGGATGGCTTTAGGCTATATGGCATTACGCTATATATAAGGAGTTATTATAATAGTTTAAAACTAATAATGGTCGAAAAGAAGGAGCGGATTAGTTTCTACTCTTCTTGCGAGATGGCGTTCATTAAAAGTACTGTTTTGGCAACTGTGTGTAAAGGGGCTGGCCGACAATAGCGCTGGAGGAGAAAACCAGAACGTTATACTTCCAAACGAAAATAAAACTAAAAGTATCGTGTGTACAGAAACACTTAGAAATACGTTCTTTATATAAAATAATATTATATCTATTCTATATTTGATAAGAGTGGGAGTCTTACTAATTTTTTTTCCAAAGGTTCTTTTATTTTTGCTTTTCCCCGTGTAATTTTTTACTATATATTTATCATATACATATCACATCGTGGTGTACTTGAAAAAGTTTTTTTATAGATTGTTTTCTTATTAACGCGGGGGAAACCACGGGACACAGCTGTGCCCTAATAAAGGTTTTCCAAGTAACAACTTATATCTGTTATAATAGAAAGGAATTCTTTGTTCTCATTTTATGTTCAAGTTTTGTTAATTTTTTGTTCAGATGTAGCCCGTGCAACGCCGGGCCACGCAGCTAGTAATGTACAAAATGCATAAATTTATCTAAAAATGCCTATTATCATGTTTATTTTATTTATTTATTTATTTATTTATTTATTTTGAAAATATGTGCATGTTATACGTTGTTTAATTGTATTTTGCCAAAAAAGAAGTTCAGTACACTCAGAGCCTCATTACCGCAGGGGCACACGGGGCACAGGCCCCTCATCTTAGAGTTCAGGGGGGCCCAAAATCCCCTTACTTTATACAACGCATCCTAAATGCTAAATGCCAACTGTATATTTTACTATTAATAGTAAATGCGTTCTGTGTACGTCAACGTATATTTTTGTAATAATAATTTGATATCATTATTGTAATTATTTTTTTAAGTTTGATCTTTGCACAAAACTTGTATTTCATTCTGGTATTGTAAGAATTTTCCTACTCGTAACACGTATAACTGATATGAGAAGGGGGGCGGGGCCCTGAAATAGAAATGTGCCCCATGTCCAAAGTCAGAATGATCGGGCTCTGAGTACACTGTGGATCAATTGGTTAAATACACTCATCGTAACAAAGGCTTTGAAAAATAGACTACAAATCAGTTACTGATAAACATTTTTTCTTTCTTTCTAATGAAACTGCGGTAGGCGCTTTGAATTTTTTCAAGACCTAGAGCGATCTCCCGATACGGTAACCAGTCTTTCATGTGCCATCATTAAGGCGTGGAGGTGCATGGCACAGAGAATTTTGATGCCCAGTTTCCACCTGGTGAAAAAACCTGGGCTCTCTCCGATGCGAAACTACATTGGGGATTTGATTTTGCCGAGGGCATTCGAAGTGCATAATCATAAAATATGGATACGAAAATCCACCGATTGCCCACCTTGGGTGAGAACCCGGGTCCAAGGCGCGGAAGACAAACCCCTTTCCATCATGCCACACAGCCGACGTTACTGATAAAAACAACTGTTAAATATGCCATTTAAATTTGCCTCATAAGGGATTTTATTATGAAAGAAACATGCAAATATCTCATTGCTTGGTAACAGAAGTAACTTTCTTTATACTCATCAGTTCGATGAAACTTACGGCACGAGAACTCTTGTAGACTTTCTGAATGATGCTAAATTAAGTGTAATAATAGTTATAATGTAACCATTTCTGCAGGAAATTTTGTTTGATGTCATCTTTAAAAACATCTAAGAAAAAAAAAATCTTGATTCTTTTTAAAACTAAAACCTAAAAATGTTCTGTCCTAACGCTTAACATAAAATAATCAACTACGTTATTTATTTATTTATTTTTTTTTTTTCATTTTCTAATGCATCAACTCGTTATTCACGGATTTTTGAGCGAAAGAAGCGAATATTTATAATATTTCTAATTGAAATTCATTGTATTTCACGCGAGTGGCAGTGGTAGAATGATTTCTTTTTGCTTCGCTGGGAATATGAATGAAATTCCGAGTAAGATATTTTGGCACGCCAACGAACTAAAATAGAGGCCCTTCAGACACTGTCTATAAAGAAAGGTATAACAAACGCATGCCGTAACGCATAAATTACTTCTGCAGCTTAATGAATGACAGTGATATTTGTTTGTATGCAAGATTTTTTTTTTGTTCTTTATTCTTTTGGAATGAATTTGTTGCGTCTTGAGGATATTCTGGCCCATATAAAAGGCGATGAGAAATCAAAAAGTATTATTAAACATTAGAAATTAATGCAAATGACATCGTATTTTATTCAGCCCCCCCCCCCCTTTCTTTCTTTTATTCGATCAAAATATGCTGCGAACGATAATTTTAGAACTTGTGCGGATGTTATGAAAAGTAATTGCTCTCAAAACTATCGCAGAAATTCTTTTTCAATAATGCACTCTGTTGGTATTCTGCAAAATGCTAAAAATGCCCTGTTTTTGTAATAAATCTGTCAGTAAAAAGGCTTAATAATAATTTAGAATTCCATTTGAAATTTCGCCTATATTTTTAACGATCGAATTATTTTCAAGCTAAAATCTATAAAAAATGTACATCAAGAACTAGAATTTTCTAGATTGCATTAAATTTTAAAATGCAAAATTTTAACGAAAAGTTCTAAGAAAAATTTGACTATCGTTAATAAGTCTTACCATATTGTAAAAAAGGAATTTTTAATGACACTCCTTTGTTACAAAAATCCAAATGGTAATCCACAATTTGCAACGCCAGAGCTCGAATACGATACTTTGCGGTTGATTTACGAAACTCCTTTTAAGGCAGGAATTCAAGTGAAACAGGCGATCGCAAATTGCAATCGCTACTGGAAGTCGAATTACATTAGAACGTTTCTTAACAAAAACATCGTGACGTCAGCGTGACATTTGCCTATGAAAAACGAGCTAGATAAAACGTCACAGCCTACTTGGCGAATAAGAGGAGATCGCTGACTGCTTGCTAGCTCTTATTGGCTCCACCCGTAGTGACGTCAGTGCCAAGTTAAGCTGCATTCTAGCGATTAGCATTTATAGCGATTGCAACTTATCCAAATTTGGGAATTTGCGATTGTAATGGTGGTGGAGTCAATAAGAGCTCACAAGCAGTCAGCGATCTCCTCTTATTCGCCAAGTAGGCTGTGACGTTTTATCTAACTCGTTTTTCATAGGCAAACGTCACGCTGACGTCACGATGTTTTTGTCAAGAAACGTTCTAATGTAATTCGACTTCCAGTAGCGATTGCAATTTGCGATCGCCTGTTTCACTTGAATTCCTGCCTAAAGATAAAGCATTGCATTTCATGTGAGTGGCAACGGTAGAATATTTTCTTTTTATTTTGCCTCACTGAGAATATGGGTAAAATTCCGTGTAAGGTTAATATTGTATTATCATTTGGATTTTTGTAACAAGTGAGTGTCATTACTTTAAAAAAATCTTTTTTTGCAATACTATCAGACTTATTAACGATCAAATTTTTCTTAGAACTTTTCGTTAAAATTTTACTTTTTAAAATTTAATGCAATCTAGAAAATTCCAGTTGTCGATGTACATTTTTGTAGACTTTAGCTTGAAAAATAATTCTATCGTTAAAAATATCAGAGAAATTTCAAATGGAATTTTAAATTATTATTAAGCCTTTCAGAAAGATTTTTTACAAAACAGTGCATTTTTAGCATTTTACAGAATACGAATCGAGTACATTTTTGAAAAAGAATTTTTGCAGTTAGTTTTCCGAGCAATTACTTTTTACATACAGGGTGTTTCACATTGAATGGGACAAAAAGGAAACAAGATTGTGAACGTTGTTATTAATATATTTAGAAAATTCAAATTTACCTCTGTACTACATTTATTTAAGTTTCTACAGTTGTTTAATACAATAGAGCCCGCTTATTTCAATATCGGTTGAACGAATATCCCGCTTAATGTAATATATTTTTAATGTACCAAACCGTTGTTCTTAGTCATTTTAACGTCGGATAATGGAGTATCTCGCTTAAATTAGAAGAATATTTTATGGCAAATTAGCTTAGGCGGGCTTGAACGTATGAGCCCTTTGATGACACGACAAATGTCTGCACGATAATTCGATACAGATATTCAAAAATGCAGTACGCTTTCTCCTTCACGAACGACATTTTGTTTAACAGCACCTCTAGAGGAGCGTTCGTCATTCGATGATTTTTCCCTGTTGCCAAATAAAACTTGCACAATTTTAGTTGCAGAATAAATTTGTTTAGGTTGAGGTTGAATTAATCCATTACGACGGCAGCCATACTGCGCTATTCTCTTTGTCCCATTCAGTATAAAAAACAATCTGTACTTTGTTTTTCAATTTCATTAAATTATATTTTTGATTTTCTCTTTTTTTTTTCTTGGAAATTGGCAACACATATATTTTGTCTTTTCAGATTTTAGAACTTAGAAACTTTTTTTTTTTTTGCATTATGGAATGTTTTTTCAACTCTTTCGTAGTTTACTTCTATTAGATTTTTCAATAGGATGATTTTAATTATTATTCATGTATTTAATTTTACAAATACTTCAAGATTTACCTCTTTAAAGCTATACATTTAAAAATTAGGTTCATATGTTTTGGATTATGATTTTGGATAATTTTTGCAGTAACTGATTTATTTCCAGTTTTATTTTCAAATCTTTAATTTAAAATTAAATAACACTATCCTTACAACTGATTGAGAAAGTTTGAATTAAAATTTGTGCAGTTACGATAAGGTTTTTTGGATGGATCTTTTAATTTGGTTTACTTTATTAAGTAAAGAATCTTAAGTTGAACTGAACTATTAATGTACGTAATGTTTCTTTCTATGTACTTGATGGATTATTTCAAATTTTAGTGTAATTTTAAATCCAGCTTTTAATGTTGTTGAGTTTGGTCAGAAATTTGTTGCATGCAAATGCAACTTTTAATGCTCGTAAGAATCTATTTGTTGTGTTTGGTGGAATAAGTTAAATTTTAAAGAACCTTTTATTGCTGTATTATTTACTTAGAATATTATTTTACATGTTAAAGGAACTTTTAATGTTACTCTGTAGATTTTTCCATTTATGTCGGGAATAATGTTAATTTCAGCAGAATTTTTAATGTCATGGAGATAATGTTTTTACCTGCGATTCTAACCCTTTTTACTTCCTTTTACGTTGTAAAGAAAGTATTGTGATCTCGAAAAAAAAATTCACTCAAATTTCAGCCTAAATTTCTATTTTAACAACCATTTCGACCTACCCCGAGTTAATTCAACGCCTCCTAAATACTATTTAGTATTTAGGAGGCGTTGGTTAATTACGATGTGTTTTCTCGTTACGTCTGCATGTAAGTATCTCGTATAACTTAAAAACGGTATGCCTTAAAACATTCTCGTTTGACATGTATGCTTAGAGGGGGGTCTAGTTGTGCACCTTTCCATTTAGTTGCATTCGAATAATCCCTAGGGGGATCTTTTACCTCTTTTTGGGGAAAATCTGTAAATGTCAATGCTGACTATGAAGTGATGTTATGATTTGGTGATGCTTCGCCCAGCTTTCGGTCGCCAAATGTTTGTCGCCAAAGTGGCGACATATCGGCAAGATGATGATAAATTTGACGAAAAAAATTAACTTTTAAATTTGGGTTCAATTTGGCGCTATTGGCGATATTTTGCGAATAATCCACTGCATGATATAACTCGGCGATATTTAGATGATAAATCATTGTAAAATATTTTCTTCTATTGATTCGTGCGTTACCATCGAAACTCGGAGTTTCGATGGTAACGATTCGTGACAAAATTGGCATGTAAATGTGTGAATTGTTATTTCGCTCGCTCTAAGGAACTATTTTAACACTAGCTGATGTGCCCGGTGTCACACGGGTTTAAATGCAACATGCCAAATCCAAGAAAATAAATATATGAGTTTTAACTAAGCCAGTAGAATCATATCTCCCCAAAAACAACAGTGTTGTAAAAAAATCCCCCGCCAAGAAAACCTTAAATACTCAGCCTTAAAAAGTTATGATATCGAGTTTTCCCGCCAAGTTTGTGCCAAACTACAACTAACCTGTATGTATAGTTGTTTTAAATTGTTTTCAGTTTTTCCAGGCGGGAAGCTTTGTCTTGTGAGGTGGTTGCTTAATGAGGAAAAACTTCCCGCCTGGCAGGACTGAAAACAATTTAAAAGAGCTATACATACAGGTTAGTTGTAGTTTGGCACAAACTTGGCGGGAAAACTCGATATCATAACTTTTTAAGGCTGAGTATTTAAGGTTTTCTTGGCGGGGGATTTTTTTACAACACTGTTGTTTTTGGGGAGATATCACATGTTTTTGCATTAATATTATTTCTTTGCCTGTTTTTTTTTTTTTCTCTTCAAAATTTACTTTGCATGTTTTTTTTTTCCCTTCAACATTTTTCTTGGCAGTCCGACATCTGTGGTTTTCTTGGCGGCATGCATTTGGTGCAAAAGTTCAAGGATCTTCTTCAGTCTAGGATAAATTTGAAATCAATCACAATGTACCACCTGAACCGACGCAAAACAAAGCTAGTTGCTAACAATACTACGATTAAATTAAAATTTAAAAAAAAAAACCCCAACCCTTACTGCCGATCTCATATTAAAATGAACTAAATTGAAGATCCCTTTTAAAAGCCTTATGCAATAAAATCAATTACAAATATTTTATTTGTTAACAAATAGAAACTGGCAACAGATGAAATTATAAATCATTGATAGGGATTGAGGGAACATCAATTATCAGCAAACTAAAACAACTCTCCACTTCGCACATTATTCACCTACAATGGATTCCCTCACACGTAAATCTAGAGGGCAACGAGATCGCAGATATTTTGGCAAAAGCAGGTGCTTGTGAGCCCACTGCGCAGTCAGCACCGCTAACCTATAGTGAGATTTTCTCAAAGATTAAACACCAAAATGGGATTACTTGGAATGTCCCCCCAGAGCACCACTGGTATCAGCGTCCTCGTCCTGGAGGTTCCCTGGCTCAAGAATTCAATAGACAGGAGCAAACCACTCTTGCCCGCCTTCGTAGTGGTCATCTTAAAACTATGAAATTCATTGGGGGTGCTAAGAGATTTCAAACATGTACCAACTGTTCTGTTCAAGAGGCATCTCCTCTCCACATCCTTGAGTGCCTGGGACTTACCAGACAGGATTTGGCGGACGATCCTTTGCTGGTGTTAGATTTCCTTAGGGTGTACAACATCATGGACCTGGTCTAGCACCGCTGACCAACGGGGGCATGCAACAACAACAACAACATAAATCATTGAGTTTTCTTTCCTCGTGGCCCAACAATGAAAACATAAATGCTCAGATGTTAAACAGAGCTAGTAGATAGAAATCGGACCAATTTTAAGCATTAATAACTCCGGGGTGCGATGACCCCGGGGGGTAATTTTTGGGAAAACGTCCTCAATGTCTCATCGAGAATATTCATACCAAAAATCAACACTAAAGACCCACGGGGAGAAAAGATACGGAAAATAAAAACGAGGGGGGAGGGGGTGGGGGTCGAAAAACCCCCTATGCCGAGCTTTGGGACAAAATAAATGTGGGTGCAAAAGCAGAGCTCAATCCGAGTTACCGTTTAGTCTGGACCATTGTCAAACAATTTCTAAAAAGTGCGAAAAATAGCGATTTTATAACATATATCACCCCTCCCCCTGAGGGTCCTGGATGTTTTGCTTTAGTATGTGCCGTCAGGGGCCGCTGGAGATTGAGTATACCAAAAATGAACTGTAAGGATCTTTATGGGGCTGAGATACAGAGGGGTGAAAACCCCGGTTTGGTTACTCGCGTAAACAGTCCTTGTCGCTCTTTTACATTTTTATTGGCGAATGAAATTTCTTGGCGGCTTGTATTTGGTTTTCTTGGCGGGGCGGGACGCTCCCGCGTCCCGTGATTTCTCAAAGGTATATTTTGTGACCATGCGGAAGATTAACTGCGTAAAGGAGAACGTGAAATCAACCTTAAATGCGTTATTATTTTATTCATGTGGATTTTCCAAAAAATCACTTTCTATATTCTAACTGTTGCCAAAATCAATTACCTTTTTATTTAACTCGGTATCGATTATTGGCATAGATGAATACAAAAATCCCAAGAAAGCAAATACATTTCATTCTTACTCCAGAGAAGCCTTAGGGCCCTGCTCCACATCGACGTCAAGCAGAAAAATTGGGCAGAAGCGTAAAATGGCTCATTTTAATTTTCGGTTGCGTTTCGGTCGGACTCGTGCTCCACTTAGGCAGAATATGTTGGACCGAAAAGAAAAGCGCCATCTGGGCAGAATAATCTGTACATTCTCATTGGACATTTGATATTCAGATAACAAATGGGATAAATACCTCATTATGAAGCATTATTCGAAATAATATGATTGGGTGAAAGATTGGCAACAAATAACGAAGCTTTAATAGTTATTTAATTTAGTTGGCATGGAATCACCCATCATGACAAAGCTTTTTATGAGCCAAGTCCTGTTTTATTTACTTGGCGATTTTTTATTTTCACTTTAAACGGATATATTTAGCGGAAACAAACCAAACTGGCAATAAAATTCCCATTCAGTATTTTGTGTGAATTTCGCTAAGCATTGCATTTATTTTCTATTGTTTAAATCTTAAAAGTTGTTTTTTTTTTGATTTCAAGAAAAAAATAGCTTTTTTTTTGCTGTTGAAGAAGACATAATAAGCATTAAAGGTGAGAAAAAAAAAAAAAGCTTCAGCGTTGAGTAGATGTTTTGGCGAAAAATACAGCAAATGCAGCATGATGCCATGAAATTTGATTTGATGGTTGAATATATTATTTGTTGTTTTGAGTTTTTACATTTTAATGGACATTTTGCAATGGTCTTTGGTGCTAATCTTTTTGAATAAACGCGTGGACAATGTTTCCGTACCGTTCGCAATTATACTATATATTTTGCGAAATGAATTTATAGCAACGCTATGTTTTCGTGGTCGTATAGAGTTTTCAAAACTGTGGCTGTTATTGTATTTAAAAAAAAATCAGTGCCTACTTACTTTGCCAAAAAACCTAGACCCACAGAGCCACAAAATATTCAAATATTTTTTTAATACGCCGTCCAAAATAAACACACGCAAGCCATACCTTAAATTAATTAAAAAAATCATCAATATGTAAAATAACCTACACACTCTACTAATTATTGCTAATCTTGAAAAAATTGCGATATTAAAAAATGAAAGTATTTATCAAAACACAAAACATTTCACTAAAACTTTATTACACAACATTAGCTAGTTTTATTCTCGCCAAGCGATCCATAAGTCAGCCAAAGATCAAATATTTTTTTTTAAAGCTCAATTAAAATAAGTAAATATCACGAGGGGAATTAAACATATATTTCCATATCTCGCCAAGCAATCAAAAACTCAGCAAAGCATGCCATAAATTGTAAGTTCCATTACAATGTAAATCAGCCGAAGCACCATTATTTATTTCGGATCTCGCCAAGAAACTATATTCCCGTAATTCCGCCTAGTTTTGAATGAAATAATAAAAATCTCGCAAAGGACAGGAATTGTTGACATGATTACATATTACGAGATAGTGAACTTTAAAAGTCTCAACTGAAAGCTTATTTTGAGCATTTCGCTAGTTGCCCCCATTTTGCTTTTTTCACTTTATTTTTTGTCATTAAGTAATGGGTATTTTCTCACTTCTCTTTTGAATATAAACAAAATGCACTTTCGTTCATGCAGTATAGCAATGGCGGCCGCCAAGGCTAGAAATGTTTACATCTCACGATGAATTTCTATTGGCTGTTGGATAAATTAAAAATTCAAAATTTTTCGGTCCTCTATTACGCCGTGATTACGCCGCGTAAAAAGGAAAGTACCCGGATTTTCAGTTTCTGCCTTCAGTTTCGGTCGCGTTTTACGCTGATGTGGAGCAGGGCCCTTAGTTCAAAATTTTCCGTGTGATGACTATTAATATAGTTGTTGCAAGGCAACAAATTTTTGCAACAATGGACTGAAAATTTAATCATTTAATGGGGAAACTATATGAAATTTACTGTTTTTCATAATAACTTTTTAAAACTAAGTTTTTTAGAAATAAATTATAGCCTATCCTGATTCCTGTTAATGTAGCTATCTACGGTGAAAAAATGGTTAAAATCGGTCCAGTAGTTTTGAAGATTACCCCGGAAATACATCCATACATACATACAAAAGTAGTCATTTATGTATATAGATTTAAGACATCCATTATGAAATTTAAACGTGAAAGGAAGTAGTGTGGTGTACACACCGGATTTTTTTGAATTACAAAAACATCCAATTAATCAAGGAAAATGTTTAATACTATATTAACATCTTCTGTAATACAGCTTTTTACTTGCCTTTTCTGCAAATTTGTTTTTTAAATAAGAAAAATAATAAAGTTCTAAAAAATAGCATTAATAATATGTTTCTTAGCGTATATTGCAACTGTATAAATCATTTTAAAAGTAAAAAGGAAATTTACCACTTTTTTTCCCTTTTGTTTCTTTGTGGCTATGATCAAAGGGGGAAAGAAATGAATAAACTATTTTTTGTTGCCGAGGTGATTAATTTGAGGCATTTGAAGCTCCGCCCTGTTTTCTTTGAGCCTAATGTCAATGGAAGATTTTCTTTGTTTGTGTTGAAAGTGAAAGAAAACAACCTTATTTTGGAGTCGTAGTTGCCAACTTTGTCTGTTTTTGAAAAATTGCGTCAGTGCGACTCGGTTACTCTAATTCAGGGGTGGCCAACCCGCGGCACGCGTGCCACAATGTGGCACGGCAGAGCAGTAACAGTGGCACGCGAAGACTTTTTGAAAAATTCTAAAATTAAGGAAAAAATTTCGATCTCAAAAATATTGATATAAACTATAACCGTTACACTAATAAATATATTGATATTATGAGGATTAAATGTCAGGAGGCTGACTTAAATTGTCTGAACTACAATATTGCAAAGTACTTAGCGTTAGCTCGGACATTCAACGAAAGCTGTGACACTGCAGATAAGGTTTTGTAAGGCATATTTGTGCTTAACACTAATGAAACTTTCTATGCTGCAGAATGGATTCTTGATCGGCAATAGTTTCAGCTACGGGTGATGAAAAATATAACTCCGCTGCAGAAATTAAGAAACCAGATCGGACTAAATTCAGTATGGTTGCACAAATGAAGACCCTTAACCCTCGTGGGTCCCTCCCATTTCAGTTACACTCAAGATCTTTGGGGTCATAAACGACCCCAGTGCTTCCTTGACTTAATTTATTATGATTATTGAATGTTACATGCATTATTTAAGTTCATACACTTTTTAATGCTAAAAAATAAAAATAAAAAGACACAATCAAAGTAAAATTTAGTTTATGCGTTAAAAGTTAAAATTTTAGAGCAAAACTTACGATAACTGTAGATTTATTTACAACTGTTACAGATCTGAAAAAACATGATTTTTTGCAAGTGAATTTCAAACACTTATGACATTTTTCGATGCATTTTCTGTCCAGTTCTCTTGGACAAAAGTTGCAACGTCCTCTTTTTTTGGCATTCTGGGGAAGTGACCCCAAGGGTCTTGTGTGCAAAAAATGCATTTCGGGAAAAATAAAACACAATAATAGCATTATTTTGAACAGAAAACTAGAAGAATAAAAGCCACAAAATGCCATTAAAAACAAATGGTTGATTAACAAGATATATTAAACAGAAATCGCATTTTTATTTGGGGGAAAAACTTCAAAAGTGTCATTGAATTATCTATCACTAACTCCTTGCCAAGGAATGAGATTTTGTCTTTGTTGGTGACACTGTATTGACAAACTACGAGTTAGAGCTCTGATTGCTGAAATTTTCCCAGGAGAAAGAGAAGATTAGGGCAAGTTACTTCTTTGTTGAAATGTGCGATAGCTATCCAAAGGAAAAATAGTCATAGGATTTTAGAATTTTAGAGAGTGTGTTTTTTAAAATGTCTGGAAGGAAAACAATGAGCACTTGCTACTTAGGAATGAAGAATAGCAAATGAATTTAGCTATGTCATCTCTTATTATCCGGCGTTTAAGAAATTTAAACTGAAGATTGTACTAAAAAAAGTTTCCTAAACCAGTATATGCCATCTACAATTATTTATGATGAAACTGCAGTTTATTTTTCTCTACTTTCGAGAAAAAAGATCAAAACATCAAAAACTAATACTGAAAGTAACAACCCAAATTTAATAATTTTCCAATAATATATGGAAAAAATTTTACACCTATTTTAAGCATTCATTTATATTAGGTTTGATGATTTTTAAGATGATAAAAAAATGCTGATCTTTTAGAATTCTTTTTCTATTTCTCTGCAAGACACTACTTGTTACCTTCCTGAAATCCATATAGGAATCACTGATCATTTGCAATGGTAATCAAATATAATAGCTTACTTCAGATGAAAGTCATCCACGTTATATAGAAATTTGGAAATTTGTACCGACAGAATTTTTTTCACATTTACACACTTTAGCCGAATGGTGCTGTTATAGATTTTGTTCAAAATACGCTTCTAAACAAATATTTTTTGATATAAATGCATAAAAATCTAAATACCGTTGATCATTAATTGATAGCACTTCAAACACTTAAACTTCTTAGGATTATCAAGAACTAATCCTAAAATTAAAGACTTGGCAAACAAGATAGACTAAAAAACCACATTAAGTACAGACTATTTAACTTTTAGAATAGAATGTTTCATGTTATTTGTTTCTGTTTTAAGCATAACCCAACTGACAGAATCTATAAAAGTGTTTATTAATGATAGCTCCTAAGTTCGGACTTGTCTTACCTTAATTATCATTTTAATTTCAATTACTCAGATTTACGAGAAAAAATATTTTATTTGGAGAAGAATTACATAGTCATTCAAAAAAAAAAAAAAAAAATAGTAATTTTTAACTTTTTAAAAATATTCAGTTTGTTGGAAAATTACAATGTGGCACGCTGAGCTTTTTCTCTCCAGATAGTGGCACTTTCCCCAAAAAGGTTGGCCACCCCTGCTCTAATTCTACCAATATACTGAACGTGAACATGCCTTTTCTTTCACGAACTAAATTAAAAGGAATAAATTAATGCATATTTACTGAGTGTTCTGTGCAGTGGCGAATCGGTTGACTCCGAAGATACTTGGCAGAATCCTGGGATTGGTTGCGAAATTAGAAAATATACTCCATGTAAGACATCACTGGCATGCATACGATTGTGATCTGTAATATAAAGTTGTTCAAATAATTAATCGCGACACGGATTGCAACTTATGTTGTTCGCTACTGAATAAATATTGTTTTTTGAAACGTAATTAACTGACTCAGTGAGAAAGTGCTTTGAATACAATTTAGTCAAAGTACAAACCGAAAGCACGCTTTCACTGAATTTTCTTTTTAAAATTGTGCTGTGTAGCAGTACTTGCCAGAGCTAACCTTTCTTCTTACCCCAAAACCGTAGAGAGTTTCATCTAACATTGGGTACTATACACTGCAAAACACGAACTGTTGTTTTTAGGGCATAAGTCTGGCAGTTGAGGTTACGATTTAGAACTAAAATGAACAGTAATAAACTGTAAAACTAGCAATTTTACTGTAAAGTAAGCAATTTTACAGTTTATTGCCATAAAATTTAGCTGTATTGTATTGTCAAAACAGCAGTATAATATTGGAAACAGAGGCTCTAGTTTAAAACTGTAAAATTCCCGGTAACAAACTGTAAAATGAGCAATTTTACAGTTTATTACTCTAAAAATTGCTGTATTATACTGTAAAAACAACATTCATTTTTTAGTGTAGTTGGAACAAACCTAATGTGGTCATTTATAAAAAAACCGTCTTGAGTTTTCTGAAAGGTATGAGAACAAAAGAAAAAAACAAGAGGGAGGGGGATCATCGTCAATATAAGAACCGCCTAGCTTTGACTTTTATGTCACTATATTTGGGGCAAATCTAATCTGGCAGCACTGTGAAGGTTACGCAAATCCTAATCACAGCATTTCGGCACTGGCAGATTAGGCCAAATCTTTGATTTTGGCACTTACACCCCTTTGATTCTAGATGATTCAAATGAACAAAACATACTTGCGGAAAACTGCATGGAAAAATGCATTTTAGCAGTAGTGGATTTTAGAGGAGGGGGCCCAGAAAGCACGCACCCCTTTCAAAGATTTTTATATCCCATGAAATATTTTTTATTCACTTTTCAGCAAAATTTAAGCATTTTTAAACAAAAACTAAAATGTACACTCATATAAAGCAGGTACGAATTAAAATACTATTTGTTTACTCTGGTGCTATGGGAGTAATATTGGAGTCGGAGGAGAGGATAGTGCAAAAAAATACCTCTCTGATTTCGAGTTCAAGGGGAAAAATTTCTTGATTCATCCACTAATTATTTCTTGATATAATTGGTGATTAACACTAAATCACAAAGGGTTTGAGTTTACCTAGAAGAGTCATTTCTGTCAACGAACTCAATGGAGAAATTATGGATTAACTTTTCATCTTTTAAGAAGTAAAAGAGAATAGAAATGACTTGGTACTTTCGTTTTACTAACACGCCACACAGTCGACCACTATTCACTAGTTTTTTTTCATTAGTTTCTTTATATAAATTCACTAGTTTATAATTAAAAAACACGAAACAAAAAAGTTACATTTTCTTCTAGTCAAAAGTAAGAAAGTTAACGAATCATTCTTATGATATTAAATGTTTTAAAAAGTTTAAACAACATATATGCAATCCAAATAAATTTTCAGTCATAGCTTGGTATGATAAAAAGTAAATTGCGGCACATTTAAACCTTTTCTTTACGTTTCGTAAACGTGTTACTCAAAAGAAAACTCACATGGCTTGTCTCTGTACCCTTTCTCTACCTCGTGGAAATAGGCGAAGAAAGGGTTCAACGGGATTCGAAAAGACTCGAACAGCCCCGTTGCTAGGAACACACGGTAGCACATCTGGAAGAAAAAAAGAAAAAGAAATCAAGTTACTATTAATCAACTTTAACGAATTCAGGATTTCAAGGCACTTTCGAGGGGGGAAAAAAGAATAAGAGCTTACTTGGCTGAGGATGAGTGTGCCGGCCTGCCGCTCCATATCGAAGACTGGAAAATCCCAAATATCGATAAGGCCCAGCAAAGGATCATTTGCTAACATTTCCAGATCGTAGGTAGCGCCAGGCAGCCGTATCACGCTTCCTTCTTCTTCTATCTCTTCAGGTGTTTCCTTTGAAAATAAGGATAACTTTTCTTCATTCACTCCTTATTATCCTTAAATAACGCATCATGAGGATCTAATCAGTAATGGTAAATTCACTGATAAAATCATAATTTTTTTTTAGATAATGTAAAACGTACATCTATTCGAAGTTTTTTTGTTTGGTGCAAAGCATAGCCAATCGTTGCAAAAAATTTTAACATCTACTCTCTCAGTAGCCACCACAAAATCTTAGCTACCCCATATTTTGTAAGGGACCCTTTTTATTTTACTTTGGGCTACTTTTGTAGCACAGTCTTCCTACGGGTGTTTATGTAATTGGCCGTAGGATAAGTCTATTTAAATAAGAGGGGAGGGGTGGCCAAAATTTTGATGAGCGGGGATTTCCCTTAATGGAAAGGCGGGCTATAATTAACGTGACAGGGTGGCTATAAATTAGCGTGAGGTGTTTGGAGCCCTCTAGCGCGTGAAGTACTGGGCGAAACAATGTGAAATTTTATGGGCACCCATTAGGGTGATACTTAAAAGACCCAAAAATATTTTTTGTTTATTTTCTCTTGGGTCACCCTCCCATTTTGTTCTACCTAATAAAAGAAACTTAAACTAATTTTTTGAGAATTTTTGAGAAAAATTTAAAGGTCGCTACTAAAGATTGAAAAAATCTAATATTTTCCCAAAAAGTGATTATTTAAAATTTTTTATATTTATTATAAAATTATATTTTTGACATAATAAAAATTAAAATGAAGTATTAAGGTTCATATATGTTATCCAAAGCTAATTTTGTATCATATATGTGTTACAATTTACTTTCGGTATGTGAACAAACAAGAGGAAAATTAGACAAAGAACCGATTTTTACAAAATTTCTTTAACGGTCACAATTTTTAAAAAACTTATTACAGAATTAATATAAGCTTATATTAGTTGTTTAGAGTCTTCAAAAAGATTTTAATGCACAATTAATACATAAAAAACGCATTATGCAGACAGCAAAGTTGATTCTTTGTAGTTCGTGAACTTTTGTCTGAAGGACTTCATAAGAAGCAAAATATACTGCTTCTGGCCTTCATCTAGGGTCAGTATTTTGTTGTACTCTTGGATTAAGGACACACCTCTCTGCTGTATCATTGAATATCTTAAAGACTGGATCAAAAACAAGGAATAAATGCAAAGTAAGGAGATAGTAACGAAATTTAACTCTTTTTCCTGGGGAAATCAGAGCTTAACCTATTTATGCCCAAGTTTTTTTAAACATTTTTTTTTCAATTTTATCTGCTTAAAACTCTTACTTTTGGAATGGTTTACATACATTTTAGGTTGAAAATAGTTCGCCGTTGCCATATTTATTAAGTTATTTAACGTCCTGTTTATGGGATATTTTGCAGATATGTGAGCAGAATACAACCTTACTTGACTTTACTTTTGCAAATAAGCATTACAGAAGGCGTCTGTGATAAATTTTAAGCAAATCATTTTAAAATAGTTTAATTTTATGAAAATTAAGTTCGCAAAAAAAAACTTATTTTCTGTGGCTACCCATACTGGATCCTTGCTTGACAGATTTGTCTGAAAATTACTGTCAGTAAATAAACTCTGATGTCCAACTAATGGCGCTAACTGGTTTACTCAAAAAGATGGACTATTTAAACTTGTGAAAAACAGCTTTAGTAAATTGATATACCCATTACAGGTTTTTGTATGCAGTAACTAACAAGCGTCCCGTTTTTAGGCTACTGGGCGTAAATGGGTTAATTTGGTAACAGAAAAGAATCGTTTGGTGTTACTAGTAACAAAATCTTCTAGTTTTTATTACCAATGTTTTCAATGTCTAAATTAATTCTTTTCGGGCAAAAATCAGCTCCTTCTTTCTTTAGAGCTTCCACCATTTTCCCATCTGATCTTTTAGATTTACTTTCTTTATTTTTCTTTAGATCCTGCCATTCTTTAAAAAGCTTTTCAATTTTATATACAGCATGAATTTTCTGTTGTGCTTTATTCTGTTGTTATTTATTTAATTATAGCTTTATTCCAAATTTCCAATACATCTTTGGAAGTTGGATGAGAAGCTTCACGGATTGCTTGCTTTTCCTATTCTTTGTAATATAAAAAATACAGAAAGAGTTTCACGTTTAGAATGTAGTTTGATTTGATTTAATGTTTGAGAAATTTGACCTATTAGCCATATTTCTGTCAGTTTTCTTGTAGAAATTGCAGGCACTTTACAATTTGCCATAAATAACAGTAATCTAATTATGAAAACAAACAATTGAGAGTCCTAGGCCTAAATGCAAAATAGACGAAACAAATAATATAACCTTCCAGTCTATTCAATTTTATTTATTCATTATATTTAGTTTATTATTTATAACTCCCACAAATAAAAAATCTTACTTGCGAAACTTATTAGATTCACTAAAAAAACACAGAAAAGAAATCACTCTTTATAATATAAGCGAAATACACTGTTTTGAAGGCTAAACTAACTGCACACACCTGTACTGATCATAGACGGTGAGCCACTACACTGACAAGCAGTGACAGGCTCCTCAAGTTGGTAGGAGAGGGGGGGTGGAGTTGGTCTAGATTGGAAGGGAGGGGTTGTGTAGTTAGATTGGAGTCTTCCCAGCATAAAATAAAGTGTTAAGTGACATAAAGTTTTTTATAATATTAAAAATTACTAATGAAAATTATATTGAATTTTAACATTTTTTATGAAATTTAAAGCCAGGTAGCGACCCCTAAAACTTAATGAAATCCAATAAAATTTTAGTTAACTCCATTTTACATATGAGAGATCAAAATGGGAGGGTGAACCGTTGAATTTTTTAACTTTCATTTTTAAGCATCACCCTAGCACCCATATTAGATCATGGGATTTCGATTTCTGAAATAAAAAAAAAAGTTTAAAAAATCGCCACCAGGGGATATTTTAGCCCTGAAAAGGTGTATTACTGTGAATATCGCAAATTAAATTTGAAAAAATGTTGCACAAATCAATTTTACAAAGAAAAAATGATCGTTATTTGCCAATGAAGTTTAATGTGCTCGCCGTAGAATTTCCTTTAAAAAAAGTCACCACGAAGAAAATAGAGGTGCAGTTATCCAAATAGAATGCAAGAATTTGCATAAACGTGTTGCATTTAGCGATTATCAGTATAAAATGACGGACTGAAAGAATTCACATCATTCTGAGCCCAGATAGTTGCCTTTAGATGGCTCTTACCTAGCGGGACCGGGCTTTGTTAGTGAAGCTGTATTACCAGTGAAATGAAAATGCCAATGCTACCCTTCGAGAATTTCAGCGATTGAAGCAGTTGAGAAAAGGACCAATATGTGAGCATTACTTTAAAATTATCATAACTTTGAAAGTCAGAAAAATCAAAATTCTGATTTGTTACGAGCTGAAGTGGAAAATGTTGTGCATCGTATATAGTTCTTGCAACTTCACAATAGTGATCATATTGAGCCACCATTGTGATAAAAAGCAAATTTTTGCAAAGAAAATAGATGCATGTTTTGTCAGTAGCATTAATTCTCCGATAACACAGGTTTGCAAAAAAAAAAATTTTTCGAACAGATGCATGGGATGTTTTGACTGATTTTAATGTTTTTCTGTGTGCTGAATCCGAATATGAGCTTCATTTTTTTTTCATCACGTACAGATTTTTTGCAATACGTGAGGACTTAATTGTCAAAGTCGAAATAAAAGTTACAAAGAAAATCATGTATTAAAAAAAAAGCTTTACAGTTTTTTTACTCATTACAACACATTTTATAAAGTGGATCACATTTAGCCTTTACTCCTTTTTACGGTAAAATCATATTTTTCTTTTTATTGATACTCCTATTACTGCGCTTTCGCTGGTTGGATCTTGATGTTTCCCGCTTGAGCATCCAAAAGTAGCATGACATCATATTTACGTCCCACTTTCCTTGGTAACGTCTCTCTATGTCTTTCACATCTCGATGAAACCTCTCACCCTGTTCCTTACTAAAGCCACCAAGGTTTTGGGGAAAATAGTCTACATGTGAATGTAGAAAATGGATTTTTAAACTCATGTTACAGTGCTGAACTTTGAAGGCAGCCAACATCCTCTTAACGATGTTTTCAGAGCCATAGTCTTTGCTACTTCCCAAAAACTTTTGTACCACATCCTTGAATGAGTTCTAGGCTTCTTTTTCAGTTTCATTCATTGATTGATTCAAAAAACAATGGGTAAGATAAAAGTTTGCTTATGTCAGGTCCTGTGAATATTCCCTCTTTCAATTTAGCTTCAGAAAACTTCGGAAACTTCAAACAAACATATTTGAAAGTCTCCATCTTTTAACAACCCTCAATAAATTGCTTCATCAGTCCTAATTTAATGTGAAGATTTGGAAACAGCACTTTTTCACGATCAACCACTATACTGCCCAACGTGGAATACCACGACTATCCCCAGCACCTTTGACGATTTCCATTTCAAAAAGGGGTGTGCACTTGATTAAAAAATGCACCACGGCAGCATTTCTGCTTATTCTAAAAAAAAAAAAATCTTTCCCTTGATCTGATAAGGAAGCGGAATAAATTAAAAATAACAAAAAAAAAAAAAAACTTTAATACAAACCAATACTTTTAATAAACGAATCCAACGAAAAATAAATAAATAAAATCCCCACACATTCTTTATCTCTCTTATCACTATCATCCTTATTTTAATAAAATCCTTAATAGTCCAGGAACCCAGTGCAACATATTTGAACCTGATCAATGTGGCTCTGTAGGTGAGTGTAGCAGGCATGTTTTCACTTTTCCCCATCTAACGCCCAACCTCACTCTCCCTCCCCCTTTTTTTCCAGTTTTATAACTGTAGGTACTCTTTGAACATCAAAGAGGCAAATAAGAAAAACTATTTGTAATAAACATTTTTCTAAATTATAAATTAGTAGAGAATTTTTTTCAGTTAAATAGAGGTAAAATGGTACATTACCACACTCAGTACACACGTTTTGCGGGAAAACTGTACGTGATGGACAAAAACGGATGTCATTTTCGAATTCAGCACACCGAAAAACATAAAGAACACTCAAAATATCCCATGGAGTTTTTTGGTTGCAGACCTGTGTAATCAGAGTAATACACTTTTGCAGAGCCGAAATTTCCCCTGGTGGCGATTTTTTAAACTAATTTTCTTATTTCAGAAATCAAAATCCCATGGTCCAATATGGGTGCCTATGAAATTTGACCATGTTTCGCCCAGTACTTCACGTGCTAGAGGGCTCCAAACACCTCATGTTAATTTATAACCACCCTGTACATCTGCAAAATCTGATATCCCTAAAAACTAATAGATGCGCCCATTTCTGTCTGTAAACAAAATGTCATTCTTTCTATCTCATCCGTGGTCAGGCAATATATTGAATTTTTTTTAGAATAATCAATATTTTTGCTCCCTTCATTGAACATGCTGGGCAGCAGGAAATTCCTGATTTTAAGATAGTTCCTCCCCCCCCCTTCCTTAAATTTCTTTCTTTTCCGATTAATTTCCTTAACCCAAGAACAAGATATTTTTTAGTGAGTAACTAAACTTTGCAACTTTTGTCATGTTTGATAACAACGCAAAAAGACTCCTTTCAAACAGAAAAAGAGTAATAAAAATCATTTCATCTGTTGAGGATTTACAATGCCATAGACAGATACACACACAGATATACGCATACGTGTCAAACTTATTACCCCTTCCATACTGCGTCGGGGATTAAATATGAATTCTTAAATAATAAAATTAAAAACAAATACAATACTACTAGAATACCTCTAGGAAACTGGAATTCCATAAACTTTTCTAGTAGCCATGCAGATCCTTCTTAAGTAACATCATTTAACCCTACACTGCATAGCGTTGTCAATTAGATACATGGACTATTTTTCCTTATTACCAAGCATAAGACAACTCAAGCATAAAAAGCAAGTATTAGGTATTTTTAATACAAATATAACCATCTATCCCCAAAATTAAAATTTTTAAAAATGTTCCATTGTTAAAAATTCCAATGTTTTCTTATTACATTAAAAAGTATATATGGGTGATTCTACAAAAATGGGAATATTTCTAACATGTAGATTTCAAAAAAATAATTTAAAATTAAAAATCTGAAAAAAATCAGCAAAGCACTTCATAAGTTACATAATTAAAATAGAATATCAGCAGAGCTTAAATAATTGTATTTTATTGTATTTTTGGATTTTTATTTTTTTGAAGGCATATGTGAATGATAAAAAGGGCATGTGGATGACACAATGGGTATGTGAATATAACACAGTAAGTATGTGAATAACACAAACACAATAGGTATATTAATGAAATTTTTTAACCAGTAAACTGTTAGACATAATTTTTAAACATTGTACTGTTATAGTTTGGCTTTTGATTCATCCACGTGTCTTATATTGGGGCATGTGAATGACAATAGAAAAAGGGCATGTGAATGACAAAACACAAGTAATTGGGTTCTCAAAAAGTCATGTCTGAAGATTTTTCGGCTTCACTTCGAATTAGAACCCACAAATGTAAGCCTTAGGATTATTCATTATCAAAATTTATTTACATGTACATTTTACATGCATTCTGTGGGGCATGTTAATGACAAAGATAAAAAAACACTTGCCTTGAAAGTTGAGTTTAGCTTGCGTTTTTTCAAAAAGTAATTGCAGAACAGCAAAATTAATCCTCAGCCAGGAATAACAAAGTTCCATGCTTTATTTTAAGATGTGTTGCCAGATTTTGAAATAAAACATTTCAGAGAAAAATATCTATACTTTTTAGACATGTGGATGGCTGATAATCGCTGGGACAAAGTTTAGATTAACTTTTAGAGATATTATTTTCATATTATTTCGCTTTTTTTTGTGATTTACATCTTGCACACATTCATATTTATAAATAAAAACTCTTGAAAAAAAAATCACTTATTTTTTTTAAATCTATATTCCATTGATTGTGAAAATTGCACCTATGGGACAGGGCATGTGGATGACATTTCAATCTAATATCCTTTTTTTAAAATGAATAATAATTAAATATTGACATTGTTGATAACGAAAATTATAGAACAAAAGACGCATAAAAATATTCCCAAAATAGTTTTTTATTAAATTAAAAACAAAAAGAGCAATCAGTATGGAACACAAATTTGCCCATTTTTGTAGAATCACCCATATAGTTCTTTTAAAGAACAAAAAATCATGCAGTGTAGGGTTAAGAAGAAGCTGTATCTTCACAATGCTTCGTAACATAGAAGTTGTATCGCTACTATACTATAGAAAAACTCTTTAGTACTACTAGAAAGTATCTAGGAAACTTTTGTGTCAAAATCTTTTCTAGAAACGATGCAGCATTTTTTAAAGTGAAATTGACAGCGTTATTAAAGAATAAGTTATACCGTTACCGGAAAATTTTAAGCAAATCCAGTTTTCTAGAGATTTTCTAGTAATACTACAGTTATTTCTTAGAGAAAAAATTTTAATAGAAGTCCAGTTTACTGGAAATTTTCCAGTAGTGCTGCAGTTTTTTTTTTTTTTTTTTAACTGTGTAGTAGATGCGGTGCTATTGAACTCACAACTTTCTGGCTAGCAGGCGGTGCGATGGTGAGCGGCGAGGGCGTGAGGGGCGCCGTCCTCCCGCACAGGGCGCAGGGATCCTTCCCCGCCCACACGGAGGTCTGCACGGAGGCGTGCGCCCTCAGCACCCGCGCCCCGGCCTCCTCGGACCCGCTGGGCGGAGAGTCGTTGCTGCTCTCGTAGTCGGAGGTCATAACGGTCGAGCGACGGAAAGAGGGCAGCGGGGGCAGCTCCTCGTCCTCCTCTTCCTCCTCCTCGTCCTGAGGGACAGAAAACGAAACATATTTTTAACCAGTCGAGTAAGGCCCTAGCTTTGAAACGATGGCATTTGACGCCTTCTTTTTTTAGAATTGTTCACTTTTATAAAGTGGTGATAAGTAGAGGAAAACTGAAGATCGGATTCGCAAATGCGTTATTGGTTATGCGTTATAGCTTGAATACTTCACCCAATTTAAGAAATTAGCCAAAGAGATGAAATACTTTAATTTTTTGTTGTCGAGGCAGATGTCTTATTTGACAGGTTATATTCTAAAACAGTGGATGGGCCTTGGTGTTACTTCTTCGAACAGTCATTGGTCAAAGACTGTAACGGCTCCGGCAGTTCATTTTAATTAAACTACCGAGAGTAGGGTTGCAATATAGAACGTTAAGCTTGTCATATTTACTTTCCGCCAACTAAAAGCAGTTACTGCTGCAAATAACATTCCAATATTAAATAATCACATAACAGAAATATATTTGGAGCACTTTTTTTTGTTTAAGTTCAATTGATTCTAAAACTGAAGTGTTAGTCCCGAAATTTCGTACGTTATTCTTCATACTGATTATGAAACAGTAAGTATCAACAAACTTCAACCAGCAAACGATAAATTAAAAATAAAATTATCTCACTCAAGATATTTACTACAATTTATATTGTAATATATTACAATGTAGTAAAAGAAATGTTGCAGACGATAAATTTAGAATGGTTTGCTATAAATGTTGCCATTTTTTCGGTCTCGTATGGTCAAAGAATTGTTCCATCTTTTATAAAGAATGTCACATCGCCAAAATATCGTTAAACTCACAAACATGGCACACGTCAAATTTTTCCTTCTCCACCTATTTTAAGGAATGGGCTCGTTTTCTCATTTGATTGACAAGTGCCATCTTATCACGGTTTTATTGTACATGTTCGTCAGTACCGGAACGCCAATGAGAAATGGCTGAGCAGTTAATGGTTGGGTTATTCCTTTCACAAAGCTCTTGGTTTTAAGTCATATTTACAATCCTAGTATTGATATACATATACATTGTATGATTGCCTCCCCCTTCTCCCCCCTCGTTCTTCCCAATCAAGAGAATATCCTAGTAATGCCATTGAGAGTCCTGATTCAGTGACGCCGAACAGGGTTCAGATTCATGAGGTGTAGGAGTTATGTGTAATAGTTAAGGATAATTTAGCTTTTGTAAGATGAAGCATAGCAGGCGTGGAAAGGAAGAGGACGAATTTGTAAACATGGCTGCTGTATGCAGGTTGCCGTATGGAAGATAGTTTCAGTCTTCGGTTATACCTTCTTTTTTTCACAAATGATGTCACGCATTGAGATAGTTTATGACAAGGAATGGGCGAGAGTAACAAAAAGTGTGACATAACACATTTCCGCTGAAATATTAGAAAAATATATATTACAATATGTTTATGTAATATAACGTGACATGTGACAATCTGATTGGATCTAGTAAGGTGAAGTGTGACACTTTAAGACAAAAAGGGGAGAGAGAGATGAAATCTGTTGAAAAGAGGTGAGGCATCATCTAGGGACGACCGCCCCGAAACTAACATTTTTGAAAACTTCTTTTTCATTGTGAGGGAACTCTGATATGTCTCCCGAAGTGTCCTTTACGAATAAAATTTTCTCTCAATTCTTTTCATGTCTTGATATTCTTTCGTACCGTTTTCTGAAGCTCGGACGAAAACTAACTCGCACGTTTTCTTTGTGAATCTAAATGAAACCTCCCATTATGTAATCGACGTCCGCCTTTCGCTATTCTCTTCCAGGAAACGTCGAGGAATGGAGAATATGAAAATTCCCCGAGTTTTTCGCGGGTCTCATTATCCGCGTGCGGATGTTCCCGGCCAGGTGGAAAAGCTCTCTGCAATTCATGGGAAGGTGCGATAATTACCTCCTCCTCCTCCTCCTTGATGGTGGGCGCCTGGGGCTGCTCCTCCGGAGGGGAGGCCCCTTCCTCCTCCTCTTCCTCCTCCTGCTCCCCGTCCCCCTCCCGCCCCTTCTCATCCTCCTTGGTGGCCACTTCGTGCAGCGAGGTGAGGCACTGGACGTCGTGCGGCGTCAGGGGGTGCAGGGAGGCCACCGTTTTGCGCTCTCGGGAGTTGCGACGCTGGGGGTGGTCCGAAGGCAGTGCCGTGGTGGAGAAGGAGCGCTGCCCTTTCGTCGGCGGCAGGTGGCGCTCGGGAAGGGCCGAGATCAGCGATTCCAGGCTGTTGGGAAAGAGAAAACTTTTTACTACAAAAATCAAGAAAAATTTGATTGAAACAAGAAAAAACGTAAATGATGGGAAAATTTTCTGTTCTGGATAATAAATATGACACCTCAGAGCCGCATAAACAAAATAAAAATCGCTGGGATGAATTAATACAACTTCCTTTTACTTCTATTAAATAATCGATGGTTTTTAATAATTCAAAAGAATGGGTATGAGTACACACATGTGAGTTTGAAGTAATACTGTTTAAATAAAGATTTTTTTAAAACTTTATTCTTAACATATAAAAGTAGGTTAGACGTGGAAAATTGAACTTTTAACTGTCCTGTTCAAGTTGTGGATTTTTTTTTTTTTGGGGGGGGGGAGGGTATGATCGACTAAGACTCTTTAAAATCTTAGACTCGCGACACCTTTAACCCCAAAATCAGATCGATTCCAACTTCGCAGCCATGAAATGAAGTTCGAAACAATGTTGGCACTTTCGGTTTTCCCACCCCTTACCCGGGTGAAAACTGTCTCTCCTGTTCGGGTTCGGGGTTCTGCTGCTCCTGCTGAAACAGTTGCTGCTCCTGCTGAAACAGCTGCTGCTCTTCCTGAGTCGCGGTTGGTGGCGGAGATTGCAGATTCCTGAAACTGGTGCTCCTCTTCCGTAGGGGCTCGGGCTCGAGCGTGGGCATCCCCGTGGCCGACGTCGTGGTAGTCCACGTGGCTGTAGACATGCGCCTCAACAGGCTCGGGGGGAGGTTTTTGCGTAGTCGCTGGAAAAGATCAGATAATCTCGAATTAGTGTTTAATACTAATGAGAGTGAAGGGAAACCGGGGTAGACCGCCCAGTAGGGGAGCAACACCCCTCTTCTCTATGAAATATTTCATTTTTTTTAAATTAATATTTATTTGTTTAATAACATTTCAAAAGTTTTCCAAACTCTTTCTTTTCAATTCCTTTTTGAGGCTCTCTTTGTCTATCAAAAAACAATAAGAAAACATTAATGTGTGTTAAGTCACCTTCCCGGCCCTTACTGTAGTGAGAGTCGACAAGGTAAGTCCGGCACTGGTCATGTCCTGAGCGTTTTTAAACTATTGGAGGCAGTGGGCATATTTGGATCATGGGGCCCCTATGACCTTGACTGAGCAACAATTTTGTGTGAATAGAAAAAAAGGGGGCATAAACGAGGTTCCAGATTTTTTTTTTTTTAGATTTCTCTACTGTCACGTAAAATGAGAGTTTTAATACATTTCTCCAGCATGTTACTTTTTCTTGATGATGATAAATCTATATCTGAAGCTAGGCCTCTTACAGATTGCGAGGCATTGAACCCAGAGTGCTCATTGGAAAAGAAGGGCCAGGCCATATCGTCGTAGAAAAAATTGTATATTGATTTTTAATTCACGAGTCACTTACATAAAGATGAAAAGAGCTGCTAAGAAGATTATATACGACTGCTGCATTGATAGTGATCTTGTACTGATTTGATTTATTTATTGCTTTTTAGCCTACTTTCCCGTTAAAAATAAAAGAAAGACGCAAAAAGTATTAAAATTGGCTTAATGCATCTAAAAAATATCGCCAAGTCCAAAAAATATCGCCAAGTTAAAAAAAATATCGCCAAGTCCAAAAAATATCGCCAAGTTAAAAAAATAAAAAGGTAAAATGAATATCGAAAAATTAAAAATTTGAAAGTAGGGTATTGAGATTGAGAATTTGTGTGTCGGTCTGTCGGTCGGTCTGTCGGTCTGTCCCCCCCCCCTAATAACTTTTGAATGAATATTCCGATTTGGACAAACTTTTTTTTGTTGGAAAGATCTCGGCGAGTATAGCTCATTCCCATATTTGATTTTTCGATTTGAACAATTTTTGGTTCAACTTTGAGCCGTTCAAACAACCTGTCCCGCGATGCTAACTTTTTAGCTAACAGTCCGATTTGAACAAACTTTTTTTTGTTCGAAAGATCATTTCAAGGATACTTCATTCCTGTATCTACATTTTCGATTTGAACAATTTTTCGTTCGACATTGAACCGTTCAAGCAACCTTTCCCCCCTAATAACTTTTGAATGAACATTCCTATTTGAACAAACTTTTTTTTGTTGGATAGATCTCGGCGATTACAACTCATTCCCATATTTGATTTTTCGATTTGAACAATTTTGGTTCAACATTGAACCGTTCAAGCAACCTTTCCCCCGCTAATAACTTTTGAATGAACATTCCGATTTGAACAAACTTTTTTTTGTTGGAAAGATTTCGGCGAGTACAACTCATTCCCATATTTGATTTTTTGATTTGAACAATTTTTGGTTCAACTTTGAGCCGTTCAAACAACCTGTCCCGCGATGCTAACTTTTGAGTGAACAGTCCGATTTCAACAAACTTTTTTTTGTTCGAAAGATCTTATCAAGGATACTTCATTCCCGTATTTACATTTCCGATTTGAACAATTTTTCGTTCAACATTGAACCGCTCGAGCAAGCTGTTACCCCTAATAATTTTTGAGTGAACAGTCCGATTTAAATAAACTTTTTTTTTGTTCGAAGGATCTCAGCAAGGATACTTCATTACAGTATTTAAATTTTCAATTTGAACATTTTTTCGTTCAACACTGAACCGTTCAAGCAACCTTTCCCCACCTAATAACTTCTGAGTGAATCATCCGAATGGAATAAACTTTTTTTGTTTGAAAGATCTCGGAGAGGTTCATTCCCTTATTTCGCTTTTTGGTTTGAACCATTTGTCGTTCAATATTGAACCGTTCAGAAAAAAATTTAACATTAGCGCCTACGGGGAATTTAAGTTGAATGTTGATCCTGGAACTTAAAGTCGGATTTCCTTCAAACTAACTTTGTAAAAAAATGGTTTTGATAAATAATGTTTGTAAAGTACTTTTCTGAATAATCTTCTGTGAGGACTCTGATTCCGACTCCGACTCCACAAACATGGCGGAAATGCAGGCTCAGAAAAAAATGACTGACTGTGCAGACGATTTTTTGTTTATTTATTCATTTGTGTTATTTTATTTATTACTATTATTTTTTTTTTTGGCAGTCGATTTTTTTTGTAACAAAAGTGTTTCATTCACGAGAGCATTTTATTCTTTATTTATATTTAACAACTGGCAACGGTTTAAAAGTGAAAATCGAGACATTTTATCGACGGACGAGTTTTTTTTCCTTTCTTTGATAAAATGTGTTTTAATGTACTTTGTACTTTTAATTTTTTTTTTTTTTTTTGAAAACGATTGAGGAATTTTTCTACGGAAGAACTGTAACAGTTACATTCTTTAAAAGGTGCGACAAAACTTCATTTATTCATTTATTTACTTTTTATGTCTCTATTTCATCTGATGAGAGGGGTTTATTTTGCTTTTAGAAATCAGCTTTAAGTGCTAAAAAGGTATGTTTGACATAATGTTTAGTCTCAGATGATCAAGAGAATAATGATCAGATGCTAGAATGCCGATGTCGATGTACGGGAAAGTAGGCTCGTTTAGTTCTTGACAGAACTTCTTGTTTTTGTTTGTAACGAAGTTCTTATGCCCTGGCCATTGTCGAAACACAATTCCAATTATTTTTCGCAGTTTTGTGACTGTTGACCATGATAACTGAGACCGAGACTCAGAAACATATTCTAATAAAAATATGCTACGTTATCTGGAAGCATGTTCTGGGATATGAAATATTGTTTTAATTGCTTAAAGACATATTCTAATATTCAGAAACCTGCTTTATTTTCAGAAAAAGTCCCAACAGTTAAAAATGTACTTTTCTGTCCAGAAATAAATTTCAATAACTATAAATGATATTTCTTGGTTCAGAAGCACATTTCGATACTCAAAAATATGTTTCATTCTGAAAAACATATTCTAACAATCCTAAATAGCTTTCAATATCAGGAAATATGTTCCAGTAATCATATGTTTAGTTGTCCAAAAGAATGTATAAACAGTCATAACAATGTTTTATATTATAAAAATATTTCTTATAATCAGAATTATATAATTAAATGCATGTTAAGAGAGTTATGCAAATATATTTCTCTACATAGTATAAAATGAAGTCTCAAAAAGCGTCGCGCAAAACTCGAGAACTACACGGCCGATTTCGCTAAAAATTTCAGCGTTTGTTTCTTTTCGCACCGGAAAAGTTTGAGCACCAGTTCGAAAAAGATTCGATAAGCCGTTCTTTTTTTTTTCTAATTGAAGGCCATTTTCACGGAAATCGCCGAATATCGGGATTAAAAATTATTTGCACACATGAATGTTATATGTCGTCGGAAAAGTAAAATTTTACTGCGTTCGATGCATTTTTTCCCATTTCTCTATCTTAAATACAGCGCGAGTTACCTGAGTTTAAAACTTTCTTTTCTCAAGGCTTCGCTAGATTTCAGGCACTACTTTCCTCATCAAAATCATCCATAAAAATTAAACTAATTGTTCCAGTTTTCTTTTTTTACACCACTGGAAAGAGCGTTATTTTTAACCTTAGATAGATCTCGACCTTTGGTCGAGGATCCATGCTTCTATCTCAAAAAGGTAAAAAGTTACAGGCGTTTGAAGTACAGTGTTCGAATTTCTCTTTTTCATTCAAGTTAGTACCGTTTTATTGTGTTTGCCATGGTTACGTCTTTTAAACTCTTTGTTGTTTCTTCTTTCTAATTTTAATTTCTTAAAAACATTTCATTTTATATCGGTTATTTTAAATGATTTTAAAGCGCATTCGCACAAATTACATGACCTTATTTGTTAGCTCGAGCACAACCAATGCGGGTACAACGAGTCTATAATAATCAAAATTATGTTTCGTTATGTAGAAACGCGTTTCTAATAATAATTATTAGTTTTTTTTCTTTGTTCAGAAATAAATTTCTAACAGTCGAAAGTACATTCTATTGTTCAGAAACATATTTCTGAGTAGCGTAAGTATTTTTTTTTTTCTGTTTTGCACAGAAACATATTTTTGATAACCACAACGTATTTTGTTGTCCAAAGACAAATTTTGAATTGTGAGAAATATGTTTCGATGACCAAAAATATGTTTCTAATAGCCAAAAATATGTTTCGTCGTCGAGAAACTTATTTTTAAAAACCTGAAATAAGTCTCGATTTCCAGAACCATATTTCTGACTATCGTGAATATGTTTCAATGTCCAGGAACGTAATCAAAACATGTTTGGTTGTTCAGAGACACATTACAATTAACTGGCATCCGCGACTGATTTCAATAACACGTTTCTGGATAATTGCTTTCTAATTTCTCATTGCTTAGCTCCAATTTCCCTCACGGACGGTAAAATTGAATTTGCCGGTACGCACCGGCGAGCAGGGGGCTTACCTTGGGCAAGGCCGAGGGCCTTTCTCCCGTGAAGGGGATCTCCTCATTGTCGGAGGCTGACCGGAAGTAGGGCAGGATGAGACTCCCCTTCCGGCGCTGGGGCGACCGTCGGTGGTGGAGGCGCGGAGGGGCGCAGCACGAGGAGGAGGAGGAGGCGGAGGCGGTCGGGGTGGGCGAGAGGAGGGAGGAGAGGGTGCGCAGCCCCGAGACGATGTGGGGCGGCAGCTGGGGGTCAGCCAGCATGTCGGACACGAGGCCGTGGGCTTCTGTCACCGCGGCCAGGTCCACCGACGACTCCCGGCGGCCCCTGCCGCTGCGCTGCTGCTGATGCTGGGGCTGCTGTTGGCGCTGCTGCTGCTGCTGCTGTTGGTGATGATGATGATGGTCTTTGGCCTGTAACGAGAGGGATACGTTTTACTCTTTACCAGTGAACCTTTTATAGATTTTACACTATTCCTTGCCCTAAATTAGTCGTGCCCTCACCCCCCCCCCCCACCCGAAGACTGCCCCTCATATATCGTGGGAAAGAACACAAATAAAATTTTAACATATAATTTTTTTCTAGGTGACACGGAAAGGGGAATATACTAAGAATCAAGAACTATTTTTATCATCAAACTATAAGTGCATTTATTAATACGAAGTTTCTATTTATTTGGAACAAGTATTTGTTTGGACTATTTGGCTCCAAAATAAACAAAATTATTCTTAATGTTTCCAAATGAGGATTATTAGTTACTTTGGAAGGTTCCATAACGTAATTTTCGATTAGCAACATTGAGCATAGTTACAGATTACATGGATCCGCTTAGAGGACTAAAGTTGAGCTGCACTCCACGAAACTAGATGAACAGAGTTTACTCGGCTGAAAAGTAATTGTGGAAAAAAAGTATTTATTTCGTTTAACAGTAACTCGATAAGGCTTTTAATTTTTATCCATGGTAACAGCAAGGATGAACTTCAATGTGAATAAAACTGTCAGTAGGAAACTGATTGCAGATTTCTAACAACTTTTCTTGCACTGTTCTAACCATCGCTGTTGTAACCTCATCTTAAAGCACTTCATATTGTGATGCGTGCTGTAAACTTTATAATTTGAACCACTTAACTTGTGATGGTTTTATCTACGATTGAGCTTCGAGTGATCTCAACAATGGCTTCATACATGATACAATATTAATGCTCTTCCCTTCCCTTCGGAAACTTCCCTTTTTTATGCTGAAAATTTCTTTAAATGTGCATCAATTAAACTTTTATACTATTTGTAACAAAGGCAAAACGCTAGCCCTTTTTACTTCCTTTTACGTAGTAAAGGAAGTATTGTGATCGCGAAAAATAAATCACTCAAATTTGAGTCTAAATTTTGATTTTGCTCACCCCCGAATGAATGTTCAGTCGTTTTTTCGTCCTGTCAGCGCGTGCATATGTACCTACCAACATATAAGCAGCCGAAAAATCCTTTTCAACCACTCCCGAGTTAATTACGAGGAGTTTTCTCGTGACGTCTGTATGTACGTATGTGCAGATGTGTGTGCGGATGTATGTGTGTATGTGTGTCGCATAACTCAAAAACTATGTGCCGTAGAAGCTTCTAGCTTGGTATGTAGGCTCTGAGGATGGTCTAGTTGTGCACCTTCCCTTGTGGTTGCATTCGAATGTTCCCAAGGGGGTGTTTTACCCCCTTTTTTGGGGTAAATCAGTGTTAATTTCAATGCAGACTCAAGTGATATGAATTGGCACGACCACTTGGCGATATGTCGCTAAGCTTTTGGTCGCCAAGTGTTTGAAGCCAACTTGGCGACATATCGCCAAGTTGGCCACAAATTTGGCGAAAAAATTATTTTTGCATTTGGGTTCAACCTGGCGCTATTGGCGATATTTTGCGAAAAATTCACTGAATGATATTAAAATCAGCAATATTTAGAAAATTAACCATTGTAAAATATTTTTTGCACTGTTTCGTGGCAGATTAGGGGTGTAAATATTTGAATTGTTACCTTGCTCACTCCAAGCACTTTCTTTAACACTTAAGGCAACTACTAAGAAATTTACACGTAAAAGGAAGTAGTGTGGGGTCCATACCAGATTTTTTGTTTTGGGGTGGCAGGTAATTAATGGTACAGTGTGAAATTAACACGAAAATTCCTGGCAGCCGCAGTGCCAGCAACTTGATGTACACCTCAACAAAATGTGATTCAATTCTCTACAGTCTGCAGCAGGCATTCATGCATTCATATCACTGCCGGCAGGGACAGATAGAAAGGTCTATACTAATGTCTGGTAGGATTAGAAAAATTTCTTATAGCAAACTTTAAATGAAATATTCCCCCAGACAGTACCATTTTTATTACCGAGTCATGAAGTTGCGGTTACATTATTACTACGCAATTGTAAACGATAATACATAAATTATAAAGAATTCTCCTCAGTCTTGTTTGATGATTTTTAATCGTCTTGCATAGAGTTTTAAATTTTCATTCTTTATACCTTTTGATAGAGTTCCATCAACACTTTTTAAATTTTCAAACCGCCATTATTCTTTCATATGTAAATAATTATTGTATGTAAAAAAAGATCTCAAAATCCATTCTTATAGACTGCTGTCTTTCACTTTAAGTTTGATTTTTCATAATTAAAAAAATTCAGTTCCTGTTAATATTTGATTGAGAATTAATTCTCTCTTCGAAAAGAAGAACCTTATTACAGCTTTAAAAAAAACCATCGGATTTGCACGAAGTCACCCAATGTTAGTAATGCAAAACCGACAGAAATAAATAAATAAAAGCTTACTCGAGCAAAAACTTGTCCTAAAATTTCTCTTTGTCTGATAGAAGTCAGATACAGGCAAAAATAAAAAAAAGAAAAAAAAAATGTTGTAGATTTTTGAAGTTTTATAACATGCCTCGAGGCCATTCTACTATCATGTGCCTGAAAATCAAACTTTTTAATTTCACCTACATTTTGTTTTAATGAAACAGGAGTAAGCATATTTTTTAATCTTTACATTCGATACAAAGATACTAATGACGCAGTTATATTTTTATTAAATAAATTTGTTATTCAAAATTGAATTTATTTGTATGCATCACGTGAGAGACATTCAAAGTTTACTCCTTGTAAAGGAGTGCATGAATTTGTTAATATTTTTGCTCTATTAATATTGTAATATCAGAACAAATTGTAAATTTTTAAAGCTAAGGTTCCACTTTTAAGGAAATATATTTCATCTGTTGAGAAATAATAATTAAAACCGTTGAAAAAGATGAGGTACAGTAAAATGTGGTTGTTTTGTCTGCGACGTGACAGTTCATATATTCCATTTAAAAGTAATCATTTTAAAAGATAATGACGAAATTTTTTGCTTAATAAATCACGCATATCTGTGTGACTTTTTAAGTGACAAAATTTCGCTTAATACTATTTTTAATTATATTTTACTGGAATATGTGAAGCGTCACAAGCGGGACAAAATGGCTTTTTTCCGTGGAATGCCCATTTGGTGTCTGTAATAGCATTCGTACAATTGAGAGGATGAGAAGCAATATCCTTAGTTATCAGTGAGTATTAACAAAAACAAACAAAAAAAAAAAACGTTGCAATACGGTTAAGAATTTATAATTTTCCAAAAACATGAAAAAATAATGAGTTTCACATTGCAGTATTCTGAAAGACATCCTTTAAAACGATTTTAAGGATGCAATAAAGGTATCCGCAGAGATTCATGTGATTTTTCTTAAGAAAATTCTTCATTTATAGCAATGTGAAAATTCTTTAAAAATTTTTATTTGAGAAAAGCAACCTTTTTTTTCAGAATTAATTTTTATATTGTGCTTCATCAAAACAAAATTTATCAAATGAAAGAGAAAGAGAAAAGGGAAGTGCTCAATGATGAAACTATTGAATGTTTCCACGAGCCACATGCGGTAGGCTTCTTTACTGAGTAACTCTTGCTGCAGAGAAGAGCCATTTACAGAAAAGCTTGTTGACTGCGCGCGACGTAACTCGATTGTACTATAAATCCCTGGTTTTCAAGACCTTTTTTCCTAATTTTGATCCCAATTCATGGAAATTCAATGAGTAAACGATATATTTTCTGGAGTATGCGTAGCATTTTTATGTTATATGATTTACATTCATGCGAAACGGTTTGCATACGTGTACCTTTGAGAACTTTTCTTCTTCAAGGTGGTAGGAAAATTAGTCACATGTAAAAAAAAAAAACGACTGTTTATTTTCCAATTTTTAAGGTTAATTGCTCTAAAATAAACTAATGTAAATATATTATGCTACTAACAGTTGTTCTTAATCTTCGAAAAAGACTTTCATGACAGATTATAGTTTTCTTTAACTCATATTTAAGCTCTACTTATTGTTTGAACTTGCAAAAGTACAAAAACCCCGCTTTATACAATAAACCTAAAAGCATAAGAATGGAAATATCTAACCATTATTAAGGAGCAATAGATATAAAAACAATGTTAATAAGACAAAAGTTTTACTTAATATTTTGTTTCGGGATTACGAGGGATCCTTTTGTCAGTACATAAAAATGAGCTTTGGGATGAAAGGCCCCTGAATAAATTTTATATTTTCATTTTCATTTCCGAAATTGTAATTACTACATCACATGCTTATGTATCCAAATTGTTCATTGCAAAGACGTGTCGAAGATTTTACTGTTTTTTGTTTTCTATTCTGTGATTTTGAAAATCACATTTATAGGGGTTTTTTTCTCTCTCTCTCTCGTGAAAGGATGAAGAGTGTAGAAGTGTTGAGCAATAATAAAGTTGTTGAAGAATATAAATAGTTTGAAAGTTTATGGAATATATTCATCAGCAACAGCAGAGAGAATTTAAACTGTCAACTTGATCAACGACCGGGCTTAAAAATAGATCGCGGGTAAAGTAATGTGAAACGCAAACATAA
>JAXGGA010013271.1:0-35836 GCA_038373865.1 Uloborus plumipes | reverse complement strand
TTGCCATTAAATTGCAAAAAGAAAAAGACATGAAAATAGAAATTTTTAAAACATCGTGCTAAAAATATGTTTGAGTACAGTCGACGCTCGATATAACGACCATCTCCGTCCCACAGAAAACGGCCTTTATAACGAGTGGTCGCTATTAGAGGTAGAACATAGAGTACATTGGGATACAGTCGGGGGTTTTCTCACCGGTCATTATATTAGGATGGTCTTTGTAAGGAGTGGTCGTTATAACTGTATTAGATATTTTTCAATGGTTTGGTTATGCAGGCCTCATAGTCCTCCTATATTTCCTGTATTTTCTCAGTTTGTCAGATATTCTCCTATATTTCATATATTTCTTACTTACTCCTATATTTTATTTCTAACTCCTATATTTTTTTCGTCAGATGTTAAATGCTGCCCAAAATTGAGTTGATTTTTTTTTTTTGTTCAAAAGGGGAGTTGATTGAGAGTGTTCTTAGCTAGGTTGCGTCTTCGGGTGGTATTAATTAATGAAGACATTAATTCAAAAACCTTTAAAACATTTTTCGGGATTTTAGCAGTGATAACATACTTCAAAACTTTAAAAAATAGCCCCAAATGAAAGAGAAAATTTTCTGCGTCTGATCTCCATATATTATTTCTCTAAGCCGAATCCTATACCCGGTCGAAACTCGCTCATTTCTTTATCGAATTGCAAGAAAATTTATGATTTTGAAGCTTATCCCGCGGGCTATTGACGAAAATTAGACCCACCCTCTAAAAAGTGTCGGTTCGTTTTTTATTCGAACTTCAATTTTTGGGCACAAAATTGACTCTATCTAGCGAAATAATTGTCGTATGGTCTCCATTTTGATATCATTCGAAAGATTAAAAAAAATGCGTTCTTTAGAACGTTTCTTCGCTAGCGCCGCGTAACGAGAATCTCGAAAATCCACGTTTAAGTGACTTATAAGCGATTGAAGTTTGAAAAAGTTAAATTTTTTGCTCAACTGTCAAAATCGTTACATTGTTGTTCAAATCAATTTTAAATGCGACATTTCAAGCCAAGGCTTAGCTCGGTAAACCTTAATTGTAACTTTTATTGTTTCAAAATACTATGGTAGTTTTGCGATAACGGTAGTATTTAGTTTAGTATTAGCCTTGGGTATTTGATTTTAATATAGGGTATCACTTTTGTAGTAGTTGTAAAAGTGAACGTGTCTTTAATCTCTTTGAAAAGTTGTCAGAACGACGGCAGTAGATGGCGATGTTGTGCAAATGAAGCCAATAAAAATTGTCGTATTAAATTTTAAGTTTAGAGTTTTTTTTTTTTTTTTTTTTGCGGAATTCCGCACGGGTCACCTAGTATGATGTAATTGGGTCTTCCATGTTCTATAAAATGCAAGTTATAGCATTTTTTAGCAAATGCAGCTTAGCCTTTATTCACGTGATCGGAACCGTTGTCATTGTTGGCAGACAAGGGAAGCAAAACTCTTATAATTTATCAAAATGTTTATCAGCTGCCAGTTTCTATTTTTTTAACAAATAAAATACTTGTAATTGATTTTATAGTTTAAGGCTTTTCAAATGGCTTTCAATTTTCCCTCTTGATTCTGGTTTTGTTGACAAGCAAATTTTATTAGTAAGAGTTTTTAGTCGGGGGTTTTTTAAATTTTTAATTTACACTATGATTATCAGGGTGTAAAAAATCAATGATTTTTTTTTTAATTTAAAAAATGGGCTTTTTTTATTTTAATCGGATTTTTTGATTTTAATCGGATTTTTTTTATTTTAATCGGATTTTTTTGATTTTTAAAAAAAATTAGAAGCTTAAGTTATTAATTAATTTGCATTTATAAACGACTTACCTTTAAGTTTTTAAAAATACAAAAACACCTTTGAAGTAAAGCTTCACCAAAAAACTATGATGTAAAACCGGATTCAATGCAAATACATATCATTCTACTCACTTAAGGTAGTAAGTAATCTGGTAACTTGGGTTCAGAAAATCAAAAAAAAAATTTTTTGCCTAATTTGAAAGTACAATGTCTTGATGAAAATTTCAGACAGAAATTCGAAATATTTCGGGAGTTAGAACGAGTCTCCTAGAGCGCCTCTGAGTTTGTTGTTGAACTTTAAACGTGTTTTTCTCAAAACAGTTTTTCTGGTCGGCCCGGGTCCTAACTTTTTTTCTACTGAACCGATTGCTTTCAAATTTTAACAGGCTGTTCTACACACTTATAGTTCTCGTCGGAACTAAGGGAGAATTTTTTTCACCCCTAACTTTTTATTTTACAACCCTTTCTTTGCAATAAAAGGACTTTTTTTTTGAATGTCTGCCATTTTATTATTTACCCTTTAAATTTAACTTCAGTAGTTCCGACCAGAATGACATGTCTATAGATTAAGAATAATCAAGAATATTTGATTTCAGATTACATCAAGAGCCAAAATCACCCGGGCCACCCACGTGCATTTTTTTTTTTTTTTTTCAATTTCCAACTTCGAGGGACAATAATAATAGTAATAAACTATTACATTTTTTCAAATAATTTTTTTTCATATTTCCAATATGTAAATAAAAACACTCTTAATATTCAAGATAATTCATTTTTATTTTCCTATAAAAAACAACCCTCCAAAGAAGTCATGAAAATAAGCATAAGTTACCAGACTACTACCTTAATACCAACAAAATTATGAAACACTAGACAGAAAAATTAAAGAAAATAAAGACATTAAGCAGCATTACAATGAAATTTTAATAAAATCAGAATTACAATGAAAAATTCATCTGCAAAAGTTTTATAATTAAATATGACTTTTTCAACTGCAATGAAAATTTAAAAAAAAAGAAGGAAATTCAACAACTGTTAAAGTGTAGAGATTGGAAATTCCCATTTGATGATGTTTTTTTTTTTTTTTTTTTTTGGTAAGATATGTGCAATCCTCGCAGTTGACTTCTTAAAAATTTGAAGGGAATTTTAAGAACATTTTTCAAAATTTTAGTAGTCATTTAGGATTTTGTTCTACTACAAATAGGTACCTAATCCCAAGTTGCTAATGCAAGGCATAGAAAATTCATCTTCTGTCTGATTTTTGTTTTTTTTTCTTTTACTGAAAGTATATCACACACATCCTATCATGTTCCTCCCCCCTCAATTCTCTCTTTGCAACACCTGCCCTGCAGCTACATGTATTTTCTTTATTTCAAGTATGAGACAAAACAAATAGCACTATTTGTGCATACATATTATTTGGACTGCAACCTACCGCCATCTCTGGAGGCGGGGATGAGTAGAATTACTTTTCGAGTTATTAAATGGAAATCAAAGCTCTTAAAGAAAATGGCAAAAATAATGAAATTGAGATTGTCCAAGCGAATTTTATGAGGATTAAAATAAAAAGTGAATTAAATCAATGATTTTTTTTTAATCAATTGATTTAAAACATTGACACTCTGATGATTATTACATCTGTAATGCTAACATATGTACTAAACTTGTGTTTAGCTTTTTGATGAAAATAGATGATGACACATGTGCAACTTTTAACTTATTTTTAATGTATCAATAAATGCATTTTTCTTCTTATGAATTTAGTTTGTGTAATTTTAATAGTATAATATGCTAACTTGAAGGTGACCGCTGTTAAAGTTTTAACATTTTTTTAACTTTGTCTTCATATAATCTTGGATTTCGGTTAAAGTTTTTCCTCTAGAAAAATTTGAAAGAAATGAAAAATAAATTTTTTCTTCGTTAAAGTATGAAATGCTTTTCTTAAAAAATGTAATAAGAAATGTAAAGTTCACTAAATATAAAGTTCTCTATTTTCTGTTCGTGTGGAAATTCTTATGTTCTCACATCTGTTACTCTTCACATTACTATAATTTTACGCAATGTAGAATTCTACTGAGAATGGTGCTTTTTTTTAAAAATAGGTGTTGCGAAACATATTAGTATTCTGTATCTCAAAATTCTGATATAATTCGCTACAGAACTTGTATATTTTCTTTGAAACTCCTTTACATACATTTTTGAAACTCCTATATTTTTTCCTTGAAACTCCTATATATATTTTTGTCCCTGCTATGACCCCTGGTTATGTTTGGTATTGTTTCAGAAATTGGCAATTTCACGGTAACAGGTGCATCAGTTTTTACAAAAGAGCGTACAAAGACTCAAAATATGTTAGTTCTTTGTATTATTTCACGACAGGGTTGGGAAAAACGGGTTTTTTGGTTTAAACCGGGTGTTTTTGGTTTTAATATAATTTTCGAAAAATATATTTTTTTTTTCAGAAAGTAATAGAAGTTTGGTGTAATTAATAATCAATCAATCTTCAACAGTCATAAAACCACATTTCTTGACTATTTAAGAAGATAAGAGCAAAACATTGTAACTTAATTACATCATTAAAATAGCTTTTTATAGGAAAATATTGATTGAAATATACTCAATTAATATATTGGTATGAATGCATAGACCTCTCAGGAAATACTTCAAGAAGTAGATAGGATGCAGGTTGAGACAAAAAGTAGTGATGATCCAAGAAAAACATAATTTATTATATCAAAACAAATAATAATAATTATCAAATAAGGGGGGGGAGCATATTTTCAAGCATAATCTAAACAAATTCAAAAAGAAAAGTTTCGCCTTATGATCTTGTAAACAAGTAAACAGAAATAGCATTGGAATTCAAAATATAATATGTACAGTCTCCTTAGAAAAAGTAAATTAGTAGCAAATTCTGTTTCATGAAATATATTTTGCAGAAAATGTAACATCTTCTGCAAGAAATTGAAAAATTCAATCCGATTATATTTAAAAGTATTCAACCATTTACTGCTAAATCAGCTTCAAAAAAGAAGGGGGCACTTTTCATGGTGATCCTTCATCCTTTTAACCTGACCTTCCATTACAAGGCCACAATCTGTACATTGTGCCCTTAATCCTTTTTTAGTATATTTTTTCTTTTCCTCAAAGGAAAGCCAGATAATATCTGTCTTTCTACGAGTATTGGACATAATTTTAAGGGTAATTTTGTTCACTGTAAAATAGCTATGAGTAAAGGTGAGAATAAAAAGTAAATGTGAAAACCTCCAAGTCCAATGCACAAAAATAAAACTTAAAAAAAAAACTGCATCCAATAGCCATGAAGCAGCAAATGTTTGCAGCCAATCAAAATGATTCATGCATATAGAAGAAAAAATAAGGAATGGAGAGGGTAAAAGATATTAGTTAGAGTTAATAGATTTCTCACTTTTTTTCCTCTCTCTCAATTCGCAGGGACATGCAGAAATCTTGCATTTTTTGTTCTAGGAATTTAAAAACTTGCCTTTCAATCTTCATATATTATGAGAAACCATGAAATAAATTACTATTTTTCAGAAAAAAAAATTGTTTGAAACATTATAATTTGTTCACCTGGAACACATACAAAGTATTATTTTTAGGCAAACTATTAATTTTTTAATTTTGATACTTCATATTATAAAACATAGTGTCTCCTTAAACTTAAATGTATGGCAATTAAAAGCCAAAGTTTTAAAGAGCAAATAGATGCACATAAATGGAAACCTGACACCTGTGGAAAATGAATTGAGCAAAATATAATGGATTGCATCTGTAATACATATGCAATCCTTTATAAATATTAATTATTCATGTAAATTATGTGTTATGAAGAAAGTTTGTCTAAATCTGCTCTTTGGCAGTGTAATATATTACATAAGGAGAAATGTTATATTGATTTGAAAAAACATAATTTTGCAAACTTTTAATGAATTTCAAAAAAATCATTTTCTTAATCATTAATATCTACAACTTTGCATAAACTAAATTTTACATTTTTTAATATGTGCATAAAATAAATGTAAACATTTGAAGAAATTTTTTTCCTTCTTTTTTTGTCATTTTTTGAAGAAAAAAAAAACAATTTTTAAAAAAACCGCATGGTTTTAAAAAAAAAACGATTGGTTTAAATCATGGTTTAAACCATGGTTTAAAACAACGTGGATTAAACCAAACAACCCTGTTTCACGAACTTTATGAAGAACATGGTTTTTACTTCTTTATAAAGCGGTTAAACTTTGAAGATTTATAGAAAAAATATGTAAATAATATTATTTTCTCCTTCATGGACGTCAAAAAAAAAAAAAAAAAAAAACTTCAAATAAATACTGTTTCTGGAAATCTTCAAAAATTAACTGTATTTTGTTGAAGTAGTCTGTGTTTCTTCATAAAATTCTTGCAAGGATTTTTTTTTTTTTCTGTTTAAAGCCAAACATTTTGAAATTTTTTTTATGAACTATTGCGCACGCCGCTTATCAAAATCACATTTGTCCTGAGGCCATTTGATTTTATAAGCCGGCATACCCACACTTAAAAAAAAAAATTTTTAAGATCACTTATCTGGAAAATTAATAAATTACTGTATTTATATTTAGTTTTAAAAGTTTCAAAATACAGTAAACTAAATTAGATTTACGTTTTTATTTGCAGGTGGGTCTTAAAATACTGGTGTCTAGATATTTGATTTACGAAAATCGTATATACTTTGAAGTGTGCAAATTTGATATGCATTTCTTCATCTTCAGAGACTCTTTCACTTCTTGGTGCTACATAACTTTGGAATTTATTATGTCTGTGGCAATTTTTAACATAATCATAACTGTCGTTTTCAAATTTTAGCATACGCTTTCCAAAAAAACTGATTTTATAAAACGGCGCTGATGATTTTATTAAAGGATGGTTTTAACATGTTTGATTTTTCAAGGATTCGGTTCTTGCAGATTTGATTTTAACTGTCATGCCCGAGATAATCTCGGGCACAGCACTGGTGTTCGAAAATGTCACGCCCGAGTATTACTCGGGGTTTTTTTTTTTTTTTTTTTTTGCTTATTTCTTCTTCATCTCTTTGTCAAACCCGACTGTTTGTCGGGTTTGTGCTTGGAAAAGTGTTTCCAGTTATACCACACAAGACTGAATCACTGAAAGGTGTTCACTTTTATTTATTTATTTATTTTTTGATTTATTTAATTTTTTAGATTTTTTTTTTTTTTTTTTTTTCTTTTTTTCATTTTTAAAAAATAATGCTCCACAAGAAGCGAACTTTACAACTGCCATGTTGAGTGGCAGCTGCCTCAAGCAAATATGCAGTGGCTACAAAACTTTAAATATTTTACCCATGTTCCTCAAAATATCAATCTTTAACTACTAAGTATATTTTATTTTGTACTAAACACTTGATTTTTGCAATAAAAAAATTTGACAATTTGTGTTCCCAAATCATCAAAATAACTTGACAGCTAAAGGGTTATAAAGCGACTGATTTCATAATCCAGTGATTTTATTAGTGGGAGTTACGGTATTTAGAACCCTCTTTACTTTCACAGAGCTCACAAATAAATAGTCATCCAAAATGAAAGGCCGCACTTCTTAATTTTCTTCCATTTCAGTTTCTCTCCCGTGATAAATCACCCGCATTATTGCTTCTCCCTACAAGTGACTAATTGAAATACCCTTTTAATGCAATTAATTTCCCGGTTTTGCACCGGCGAAAAAAAAGACGCATCCTCTTAATATTTTAAAATACTTCAAATCTTGTTCGCTTTCATGTTGTGGTAAGCATACTCCAAGAAAGATTCAAGAAAAAAAATATCGGGGAGGAAAAAAAAGAAAAGAACACGTTTTTCTCGTTCTAGAGCAGTGTTTTCTCTTGTGTGGTTCTGCCTAGCGTACTCTTTAAGCAAACACGAAAACGGATGCAGAGCGTTAATCAAAATGCAAATTATAATTAATGATATCAAGTTTTTCTTATCCTGTGCGTAAAAAGCGCTTGCTCCATTCATCAAATATGTGCATATGCTTAATTGTAAAAATAAAACTTTTTTTTTCTCGTTTATGTGGGGGGTTTTTTTTTAAGAACTTTTTGTTTAACAAGTTTAATGAACGCAATTTAGAGCACTGAAAGAAATAATTTTAATCTATTCATTATTATTGATTTTATTTAATAAAGATTGCCGTGAAAGTTTTTCGGGGTATTTAATTAAACTAAACTTTACGTTCACTACGTTTTATAACGTTGCGTTATTGTGTTTTTGTGCTGAAAAATTAAGTCTTTCTTTCATTTTAATTCTTTTATTAATTACTAGCCGGGTACCCGGCCCTGCCCGGGTTTCTGTGGGTGTAGGGTGGTTTAGTGAAACTCATTCATAAATTTCCCAACACTAAAGTGCATATCTATAAACATAATGGCTACTTCTGTAAACAATGGCTATGTTATGGATAAACTATAAAAAAAAATGCAAGCTAAAAAAAATAGCAAGCTACAAATAATGTTTGAGTTCGCACTGAAATTAACCATTTCCAAATATTGCTCGTAAAATAAGTCCCATTATTAGTTTCTATCCTCGTGACAACATTGGTGAGGTGAAAACATCTTATGTACCTAATTTAGAAATTTTTTTGACTATAAACACTTTCTATTCTCTAACTATTGCCAAAATCAATTTTTTTTTATTTCACCCGTTAGCGATTGTTGACTCAGATAAATATAAAAATCCTTAGCAGGCAATAAATTCCATACTTACTCCAGAGAAGCCTTGGTTCAAAATTTTCAATATGATTACAATCAATATTGTTGCTGCATGGCACCAAATTTTTGCAACAATGGGTTGAAAATTTAATCATTTAATGGGGAAATGACATAAAATTAACTGTTTTCCATAATAACTTTTTTAAACTAAGCTTTTTAGAAATAAATTATAGCTTATCCTGCTTCCTGTTACTGTAGCTATCTACGGTGAAAAAATGGTTAATATCGGTCCAGTAGTTTGGAAGATTACCCCGGACATACGTTTTCAAAAGTAGTCTTTTATGTATATAGATTATTATTTACATTTTTATCGGTAATCCTATGAGTGATTTTAGTAAATGTTAACCGAAGCAATATTTCTCCAAAGGACAGAAGACGTTCTCGTAGCATTTTACTTGTTATCTCCTAAATTTTACTTTTAGTATTTTCATCCCTTTGCCTCTCACTGCCTCATATACACAGTATACAAGTATGAGAAGCAAGAAATTAAATTTCATAATCTAACTCCATTGAAGCAAATTTGAAAAACTAACTTCTTTTATAACGATGATTTATGCACACAAATCGTGTGTCATCTTTTCAAATCCAAGAACAAAACTTTAAAAGAAACGAGGAGTTAAAAAGCTGCAGTGAAAGAAAAATACTTCCATTTACTCAATTTAATTAGAATTGTGATGAAAAATCGAAACTCGTGCCAAGTGTAGTTATGCATCTTAAAGCACGAAACCGAAGAAAAAAAGCTGTGCAAATAATTTTTTTCCCTCTTTCTCTATCTCTCACTTTTCTAACAAAATTATCTTTCAAGTTAAATAATAGAAAAAAGAATACCAAAGAATGGCAGAAGATGGGAAAAAGCAACTAATTAAACATTCAATGTTTCTTTTTTGGGTGTGAAAGTTTTCTCTTTTCCTTGGAAAGATAAGTTTTTCCTCCTCCTTTTGTAAATGAAAAAGTATTGTTACTTATAAATATAGTTTGGATGGAGTAACTAATGCCATAAAGAAGTAAGACAAAGTTAAGGCTGAAATATTAACTTAAAAATATCATATTAAGAGTTTTTTTTTTCTTTTAAAAGTTAGTATGGTTTAGCAAGTTTAAGATAACTGAGTTTGAACTTTTTTTTAGGAAAAAAAGAAATTAGACTGCTGTAGTTTTTTTTTTTTTTTTTTTTTTTTTTTTTTTAATGTTCAGATAAGTTTTGACCAAATTAATTTTCACTATGAAAAATAAAGCATTCGGTTAAACTCAAACTAATCAAAATTTGGCGACCCTTCATTTTGACTTTGCTTCGAACATTTGCTTCACTCAAATGAAGAATATAAATTTTGCATTGGTATATCTTGTGGAGACTTGTGTGTAATATAATTGTGTTTACAATTGTTGGCAACAATCTTATCTTAGCCACTATCATTGGCAACAGTCACTTTTGTTTAAATCATTTTGTAAAATTGTTGTCGCTATTTATGTTTGCAGAAAACTTGGCTCATGTATCTAGCTTGGTTCTCAATTAACAAAAGCTTTTCTTTGGAGCCGTACTTACATTGTAATGTCTATTTATAACACTGTGTTCGCTTTTTTTTTAACTTTCGGTCTTTTTGTCAATTGGTAAACAAATATGCTTGTGAGAAATTTGGCGAAATTCTACATTGTTTGGCGATTTTTCGCTTGCGCCCGGCTAACGGATAAGTACCCGGCATTATTTCATTGTTGTGGATGAAGCACGTAAAATTCGGTGTTTTATATTTGTAATCTACTTGTATTAAAAACTGAGTATCTTTCTATCTATCTTTCTTTCTTTCTAACTATCTATCTATGTCACGCTTCTTTCTCCTGAACGCCAATGAACTGAAAGTCGAACCAGGTACCGATAGATGGGTAATTTTTCAGCCTTCGTTAGTTTTAATTTATATTATTATACGATTTTAATCAACGAAGATATCAATTCATAAGTAGTCAAATTTAAAGCGATTAGGCCTAAATGATTAAATATGAAATCCATTGTTGCAAGACGTGGTTGCTATGAAATAGTAATAACAGTGATAATGAGAATTTTGAATGAAGGCTTAACTAAATCAAACACGAAACTCATTAGCGGGTCACGTACGTTGTACTTTTATCGCTAGCTACTTGTAATTTTTTGAAATATAAATTAGTTGAAAAGCCATCTACTTATATTAAAAACTGAGTATCTATGTCTGCTTCTTTCCTTTGAGCGAGCTGGACGTACTGAAAGTTTCCTCACCATCTTGAAGACGCGAAGTGCCCGTGCAACATCTCAATAATTCGAATGATTTTTTGATGCAGGAAAAAAGAAAAGGCGCATTGTCGGGGAGTAGTTTTTTGAAATTTTCCTCACTACTTTCAGGGCACGAAGTGCCCGTGGAACGCCGGGCCACGTGCGTGGTATGTCTTGAAATCGAATGAACATTAAATTATATCAAATAATATAACTTCAGAATGATGTAAAAGTTAGAGGGGGGGGGGGGCGTTATGCATCAACATGCCGAAGGAAGCTAATCTAACTGCCCTGGCAACTAGTTTTATAATATTTTTTGGCAGCGTTTGGCAAACAGAGAAGTGCTTGGCTATGACAAGGGATGGACTGCATCCAGTAAATTAAATTAATTATACAGTAACTCTTACTGGCACCGCTCTTTCATTTGAGGAGAATGAAGAAACAAAAACAGTTGTCGGGGTTAGGATCAGTTCCACCAATAGCCCGATGGTTTATTCAGTTCGTTTTTCAGTACCATAAAATTTTGGGTACTTATCCGTCAGCCGGGCGCAAGCGAAAATCTCCTAATAATGTGTCGCTAAATGATGAGGAATTCCGCCAAATTTCTTACAACAATATTTATTTCCGTTGATCGTACTTTTGGTCCGTTGACAGACTTGTCATTCGCTTCGCTTGGCGACATTGGTCATTTTTGATTTTTCACTTGCGCCGGCTAACGGATAAATACCAAATTTTGTTATTTCATTATAATTTATAGCACAATGACTGCGTACTTCTACCTCCTGATTTTGCAAGAAAGTTAATTGTTGTCCAGCATTCGGCGACCCATCTATAAATTTTGGGAACTTTTTTGATATACCCCCCCAAATCGGAAATTTGGCGACATTTTTTTCTCGCCAAGGAAAATACCTGCTTTGGTTGTTGCCACAAAAAATTGTTGCCACAAAACTTTTTAAAAAAAACTCAAAAAATAGTACAAAATACAAGAAAATACTAAATTTGGCAACAGCAAAAAATTAAAAGCTGAAAAAACCTAAATTGGCAACACCAAAATAAGAAACAGCAACCCTAAAAAGTCCGTAAAGGAGTGCCAGATTTGGCGCGTAATTTTGTTTTTTTTTTGGGGGGGGGGTATATCAAAGTTATACCAAATTTTGCATCGGTACATCTTGTATAAATTGTGTATTTCTTCCTCTTCAGCTTCTGCTGGAGCATCTGGAGTGCCTGGTGTCTCGTCACGAACGGTCTCTTCGGATGACTGTGGTGAAAAGGCAAGCGCAGTCGCCCGCCGGTGTCTCCTCGGAAGTCGAGGTCCTCAAGGCCCTCAAGTCGCTCTTCGAGCACCACAAGGCCCTCGACGAGAAGGTGAGAGACGCCTAAAAGCCTCCTATAAAGGTCCCCCTTCTATAGGGGCTCTCCTTCTGTCTTAAAAACAGAAAGCAACATTGCCGCGAAAACGATCTTTAACCCTCTACATTAAAAAAAAAAAAAAACAAGTTGTGTCAAAGAAAAATGTGTAGCTGTGCGACGTCCAGACGAATCTTAAGAACCGTTGAAATTTGGTACATAATTGCGGAAGACACCATCGAAACAGGGGTTTTAGAAGATCCGAATTAGTTCATATTTCTGAACTTGTTTTTGGAGCTTGATTGAAGGATGAGGGGGCTATGTTACATTTTAAAAAATGAACACTTTGAACAATGATAAGCAATGGATTCAGGTAAGCAAATGAAACTTGGTGCATCAAAAAGTAGATGCCATTGGACCAGTTTCATACGCACACTCACGACAAAACCAGAAAACAAGAAAGCTGCAACAACTGCAACAATAAAACTTTGAACTTGAATTACTTGCAAATTCTGTTACGTCACATAACCCCTTCATCTCTCAAGTCCTTCAATTGTCACATAAATTGCCTTCAAAGGGGATGAAGAAAGACTTTCCCTCCTAAACCTTTAGATATCATTGGAACGAATTTTTGTAACCTTTTTTCGAAAAGCGCTCCAAAGGCACAAAGCAGGCAGAACTGCTTTCCCAAAATGGGATCGATCGCCTTTTGCTTTTCCTCACTCCTGATGTTGTTTTCTCTGCGACGTGTATGCTTGAACAAGGAAGCTACATGTACAGATTTTAAAAATGATTTCGTTTCGATAAATTGATGAGGGGAAAAGAAGAGCAGTAGTCAAATTCCGTAAGTTTCGGAGGGAACATTGCATTTAACCAAGGTTGGTAAAGTGTCGGTCACATTGTTAAATAAGAAAAATCATCATGTCGGAAACACTTCTGTCCTAAACTTTGTGAAGCTGACCAAAACTGTTAAAGCAACTTTGTCATAACAATGATTAGAATTTTAAAAAACCGTTAGAAGTATTACGATAAAAAAAACTAACAGTTTATAGTATTAGTTCTGTACTTACAATACATTACATCTACGTTAGTTGAAGCAGAGCTTAAATATGCCTCAGCAAATAAACAACACTTTTTAATTTTTAAAAAAGGTTTCAGTATTTTTTTTTTCTGTTGTTGAATTGGCAGCAGTTGCTTCTTTTTGTCCTATACCAAAAATAAAGAAGAAAAATCTGAAAATTTTGGTAGTTAAAAAGGGCAAAAGTTAATCAAAAAACACTGAAAAAGAGTTATTTCTTTAAAGTATAAAATGATAGAATATGGAAAAGGCTTCATGAAACTTTAATTTGAAACTAAAAACTCGCCTGTTCATAAACATAAACTAGAAAATTTTGTCTTTGTCCTCAGATCACACTGTTCATTAACTGAATTATAGCACCACTTTTTGCTTAAACTACCAGAAAACCTAAAGCAGTGCCATAAATATTCTCTCGGGCTTTTTTTTTTTTTTTTTTAATTGATAAATGAAGTGATGATTAAACCAATATAAATGTTTTTACTGTCCAGCTTCAAATGTGAAGTTACATGCAATTACTAGTCGATCAAACTTCCCTACATGAGATGTTTTACTGTAATAGATTTTGCTTCCCTTGTGGGTCATAGTATCATATCTTAGATATTTTTTTCTATTCAAAAATTAGAAAATATTTCGTAAGATATTCATAGGCTCAATTTTCCTGTTCAGGGAAACAACTTACCGTAATTTTTTTATGATAATTGTCATTTTTGTGCTTACCAATTACACGAGTACATGTTTTACATCAGATTTGAAAAATATTTTCGATTTCCATTCTTTCAGGTTCGTGAAAAACTTCGTGTTGCTATCGAGCGAGTTGCAGCTTTGGAAGAAATTGTCAATCAGCAAAATGAAGAGGTAACTAAAAATATGAGTTTTTAAAAATACTTTGCTCATATTTTGTATTCAAAATGTATGTTTTTGGAAGTAAAATTTGTAAAAAGTCAAGTCTTAAATTTATCTAGTAATCTTTCATAAGATATTCTTTCAAAGAATTATAACATATTAATGATTGCCAAGTAAGAATGAATATCTACTGAATTAAATATTATATATTATTCATATATATTATTATTAAATTATATATATTACTAGGAACGCATAAAAGTTACATTAATGTATAGTCAGCATTCAGGCAAATGTATTTTGTTCAAAAAGCTGTTTTAAGATTTTCTTTGCTAAGAAAAGTGAATATTTAAACAAGTTCTTACATTCAGAATGGCTCTTAGGAGACTGAAGTGTCTAAAATTGCTTGGGAAAACAATATAAATTAGAAACTACTTCTGTGAAAATTTAATATAGAATTTGTTGTGACATAATTGTGTTTATAATATTAATTGTGACATAGTTTCTAAACTTTTGAGTTAATTAATTTTAAATGGGATAATTCATTGCTTTCTTTCTCCCTCAGCTTGCCCAATTCAGGTCTCGTAACTACTTTCGAAATCATGATGACTTGAAAATAAAGCGGGATTCGGAGGATGATAACTCTAAAGTAAGGCCCTGAGTATTGAAATTCATATAATTTGTGTATTGTAATAATAAATACTAACTTGAAATGTTCACAAATAAAATGACTGCTGCAGGTTTTTTTTGTTTCAAACACCTTAATATGATTAACATTTTAAGAAATGACTGCTGTGTGTATATTTTTTTTTAAATATTGGAGTCTCCCCCCCCCCCATACATTCATGTACAGCTTTAGAAATGCTTTTTATCATTCATGCTTTTTTTTTTTAACTTTATTTTGTTAATACCTAAGTAATATTGATTTTATGCAGTGTTTTGTTTTTGAAAAACGTTGATTTTCTTTTTTTTTTTCCTCATCATCTGTAAAATTTGAGTTTTATGCTCATGTTCCGACTTTTGTGCTCTTATACTTGGATATAACACTACATTTCAACTGTACATTAAATTTTTCTGCTTAATTTTTAAAAATTAGTTTTAGTTGCGAATTTTTTGTAATGAAAGATGTTTAAATACTTGTTAATGATTTCAACATTTGAAAGATTCATCAAAGTCAATTAGTCAAAAGTAAAAAAAAAAAAAAATTTAACTTTCTACTCAATTTTCTTTTTGAAATTAAAACAGTTGCTTGTATTACTTTCTTCAATAATGTTCCTAAATACAGGGGTGATTGTGTTCCGGTATTTTACCGGATTTCCGGTATTTTCATGATCGATTCTGGTATTTTCATGCTCGGAAATACCGGAAATAAAACATTTTTAAATATGCTTTTGTCTTCCACATTCAGTATTTTTATTATTTTTTGAATTTTCGGTGATTTTCCGATAATTACTAATAATATTCATCGAACAAAAATGTTAAGATGAAATTCTATTTTTTTTAACTAAAAACTATTTGAATGTATGAAATGTTTTGTTTGTTTATGAAAGGGCAATTTATTTTGAAATACGTATAATTATAAAATTAGGTGTGCTTAAATAATAGAGGCCTTGGTTTTTGAAAAAAGCACCCCCCCCCCCCCCACACACACATTTTCTTTTCAAAACTTTCAGGTATTTTTTCATGAACTCACAATCACCCCTGTAAATAGTAACATCCATTGCTTTACACTCAGTTTTGTACTTGTTGTGCTTACCTTTTGGGTACGGGCTATTTGTATAGAAATTTTCCATTTGAACTGGGTGGTGCAGCTGTTGAACCATAGATCTCTTTTCCTCTGAAGACAGGAAGGTGCAACAACAAGCAGTTTTTTGACTTCGTGTTTCGAATACAAATCCGTGTTCCCCCAGTAAGGGGGTGAGAAATCTGGGAAAAATCCTCGCCTCCAAAGGGTAGAAGCGAAGATTTAAACCCCGTTCTCAAAGGGGTACAGTACTTGGGGTACAGTATTTGTACCACCCGGTTCTTAAAGGTTAAGGTTTGAAATATCCATCTAGGTAAATTAGTCAAAAGTGAAGATTTAAAAAACTTTCTGTGTATCTTGCTTTTTGAAAACAAAATAATTGTTCGCATTACTTCCTTCGATAATACCTCTGACTGATGATATGATTTGCTATCCGAATCCCTTCCAGATATCGAATGGGACGATCGACGACGACGATTCGCCGAAAGTCATCGAGCTGCAGGACATTGTGGAGAAGCAGGCGAACGAGATCGTGGCCGGGCGCAACAAGCTGCTGGACTACGGGGGCAAGATGAGGGAGCTGGAAGACTCGATGACCGTCGCACAGAAAGAGGTTGCGCGCCTCCAGCAAGAAAATGCCAGACTCTCCAGGGATCTCAGAGAGGTACTTGCCATTTCTTGTCCGTTTCTGTGTGCAAATATGTTGTTGAAACAGTGCATTAACAATTCTATTTTGTCTATCTGCCCTTTCTGTATTATGGAACTGGTATTTAAAAAGGACAATTTTGTTAAATCTTGACAGTTTTCAATATCATGTGCCTCCTCTTCCCATTTTCCCAAATATAGATTTAACTCAATTTTTTTTTTTTTTTTTTGAATGTCAGTAAGTTAAACATGTGACATGTGTTGTGTCATTGAAAAAAAAAAAAAATATTTGACTTTATTTCCAAATAAGAAAAAATTTTCTTTTACGTTTCAGAATTTATTATTCATTTTGGTTTCACAGAATAAACTGAAATTAAGAACTTGAGTTCTGAGCGGAAAATATAAATCACCACAAAATTTCTCCTGTTGATTTTATTTTGGGCAGAAGTTAGGAGTGGGGGGGGAGCCAGAAAAGTTTAATTAATTCATTTGATCTTACGCATGATGTATTTTATTTGTCATTTTATTCACCAGATGGCATTTTTGCAACTTACAGGTGTTTTTAATTATTTTTTTAAGGAATTTTCTTTTATTAAAAAAATTACATCTCTTAATTTTCTTGAAAATTAATGCAATCGTTAAGGGTTAAAATGATGATCACACTTCTGATTCTTTGAGTTGATATAGTTTACATTTTCCACTTGGTTTGAGGGGCTTGATAAAATGAGGGGCTTGCTGTTGGATGAAAAACCAGCATTGTGCGCCTTGTTATACTTTTTTTCTAATGATAATTTTATAATAACATTATCAAATATGAATATAAAGTGGTAAAGTTTTAGCCCAAACTATAAAATTTAAATAACTTATTTCTTTCTATATATATGTATATTTTTGTTATTTCCCATAGTTATAATTTAGGTGAATAAAATTTCCTGGAGTTCTTTTTTAAAGAAAATTTTTTTTTAGTTTTGATTTGATATGTTTCAAGATTTTATCATTGATTTGTACGAAATATTCATTTCCAGAACAATGCACAAAAAGAGGACCAAGAAGAGAGAATCACCACCTTGGAGAAGAGGTACCTGAATGCTCAAAGGGAATCGACTTCTTTGCACGACTTGAACGAGAAGCTGGAACAGGAATTAGCCAACAAGGAAGCACAACTTAAACTGGTGAGTGTGGGGGGAAAAGTGCTTTTGAATTGAATTCTTTATAAACATAAACTCTAAAATGGTTTTATATGGAATAAATGAGATGCACTTGTACTTATAAATGCCAGCAGAACCCTCAGTTGCGGATTGTTGATTCCCTCCCCCCCTTTTTTTTTTCGTTTTTCTGAGGAAAAAACTTTTGGTTGCGGACCATTATGACATGTGAATTTAATTTTTAAACTAGTAAAGTGTTTATCCTCTTTTATTTCTTTTTATGGCAAATAAGTAAATTAATAAATACTCGGGTACCGTTAAAAACTGCTAAATTTTGTGAATGAGTGGAATTATTTTCTTATTTTTTACAAATTATAATTAATAATTAATGCATCAATAAATATGTAAATAAAACTTTTCTTGGGACTAAAAAACTGCGAGAAAAAACAAGTTAAACTTGTTGAATATCTCATTACTTATACATAAGTAATAAACATTGTGTAGATAAAATTGAACAGTTGAGCGGCTCAAATTGAGGCCAACTCGATGACCAAAGGGCTATCAAACTTGGACATACCAGATTTATATTATTACTTTGAAATTCTTTCTTGGGAAGTTTTGCTGAGGATTTCATAACATGATTTGTGTCAGCATTGAACACTTTTGCCTGACTCTATATTAGAAAATAGCACTGTCCTGAATATTTTGCATAGCGGTGTATATTTTGAAAATGTCTGGTTTTTTTAGTACATGTGAATGAAACTTTAATTTTACTTAACTGTTTTTTATGTTCCCTCGTGGCTCATATACTGTTGTTGCATGTCATTTTTGGTTTATTTTACTATTTTTAAACCTTTTTTTTTCTGTTTGAAAATGTATTTCTGTTCTTTTGTAACAAGAAAGTTATTTTTTTTCCATTAGAGTGAAGAGAAAATCAAAGCGTTGCAGGAGCGATTAGAGTTAGCGGAGCAAAAATTAGCACAATTATTAAAGACGGACTCAGTTAGTGATAGTACTGAAGAATCCAGGAATAAAATGGATGCCTTGAGTCAGGTACATCTACAAATATCTTGTTTTATGATCTCTGTTTTTCTAACAGCCCTGGTTTCATGTTGATTTTAGGTAGAAACTTACTCAGAATTGTTCATTATATTCAAATTAAAAGAAGCAACAGTAGAAATTGTTTGAGTTATAATCATTCTGACTCATTTTCTTAATTCTAACCTTAAATGTAAATTGTTGTATGCAGCAGTTATGGTTTATCTTACAATCCAATTTTTCTTTGGACCACATAAGGTCTGGTATTTGGACAACTTGTTTTTAAAAAATAATGTAAAATAATTTTTTTGTTGTTTTATAAGTAGTAATAATTAACTCGTATAAAATATTTTTTTTACATCAGTTTTACAGTTTACACTCTTTTTTTTATTATTATTTAAGTGAGAAGAATTCTTTTCTCTAGATCAAGTGACTAATTGCATTTTTCTAAATCAATTTTCATCTTTTTTTCCTCTCCAAATCTTCAAAAACAGATTCATGAACGACAAGGAAGTGTTGAAGAAAGATTACTGAGATTAGAGCAACAACTGGAAGAAAAAAGTGCTGAACTTTCTAGGGTATGTACTAAAAACAATTCATGTCTATTCTATAAATATTTACTACTATAAGCTTATTTTTAAAATAAAACTATAAATTTAATAGTTCATCTCACAATTCGACCTTTATAAATAAAAGTTCAGATCCTCTTTAAAAGTTTTCATTGCCTGTATCCAAAAAAAAAAATGAATTAAAATAATTTATATTTGCAATAGCTCAGTTTCCTATGCATATTTAGAGAATCTCTTGAAAAATTTTACTTGTAACAACAAGAAACTAATTTCCATTGCACTGAATGGTTATAAGAGCTAGACCTATATTTTTGAATGTCAAAATAAAATGTGAGTTCCCGTACAATTGAATTAAAAAATTCATCCTAAATATTCATACTAAAGAATGTTTTAACTGTCAGAGTTTTAACAAATGGGATGGGAGTGAGGTCTCTTGCTCTTTATAAGGAGCTATAACTTTCAAACAATTAAGATAGACCTGTCATTTTGAAATGCACTGTATTTCTTTTGCTTTTACCACTTTCATTACTTAATAATGCCATACACACCCTAACAATGCATTTTGTACTAGATTACAAGTGTATTGTTGATGTTTGTTCTTTCACTTTTATTACAAAATAGCAATCATATCACTCTAGTGTTTCAATGGATTTGTCTCTGTTTAATTGCAAAAAACTAAATCCAACTAAATGAAAAGTTAATTTATTTTTAACTTTAATTTTGATCATGATTGTAAATCAATGATGATGCATTTAAGTTAGTTGAAAACTTACTGCGAAGATATTTATTATATCTTCTGATGAACAAATACATTTTATGTATTTTAGCATCAGTAGAATAGATTTTTTCTTTCATCGCCATACTAAGTCAAAAATTTTATTTTGCAGAAACGGAATTGCTTAGAGTATTTTGAAATGTATATTTAATAAATATTACCTCATGAGATATCTCTGTTATTTGCAATGTTTCTTTTAGGCAAGGCAACGGGAAAAGATGAATGAAGACCACAATCAAAGGTTGACCGCCACCGTCGACAAATTGCTCGCCGAATCCAACGAGAGGCTCCAGATGCATCTCAAAGAGAAGATGCATGCGCTCGAAGAGAAAAATATTCTTGCTCAAAACCTAGATCAAACTCAAAAATTGTTGGAGGATACACAATCCGAAAAGGTGGGTTTCTCATTTCGGCGGTGTTTCTGTTCAGAATTATAATCTTTTGGGTATTGTTTTCGATTTAAAGTCAACTCTTTCATTCTAACCAGTTTTTAACCAAGCCAGTTGTAGATTTCTAAATTTTGCAGATTATTAGTCCTTGATTTTTTTTTCCACTGTTATTGCAAAATTATCTCTAATATCTTTTTAAAAAAAGAAAGAAAAACATTATAAAAAAAGAGAAATATATTATAATACCCAATAAAGCTATTCTTGTCTGTTTAAAGTTCCTACTAATGCCTTTCTTTCTTTTTTTTTCTGAAATAATTGCAACTTTGACCTAAATTGTATCTGTGTAAATTGAACTTTAAAATCAAATCTACAGTAAGAATTAATTGCTTCTTTTTAACATTTCTCTTTCTTAACATTATTTCCATCTTGAATTTAAACTTGAAATTTGATTGTTAATGTTTGGACAAATTTTGTACCAATTTTAAACAATTGCATATTTTAGGCAGTTGGATTTGAGAGACTTGGCTGTATTTACACTTATCCATCTGTATCACTTTCAACTGCACAATGAAAGTAGTTTATTAATGGATTTCGTTTTATGTTTTCCAGGACAAAATTGTCGGTGAATTAGGGAAAATGCGGGGAGAAATGGATTCTCTGCGGCATGAATTCCAAAATTATAGAAGTGATGCTCTTTCTAGGTATGTTTCATTTTATGTTATTTTTTTCAAACTTCTCTCGGTGGACAAAAAAAATATTTTGAGCAAGGGACGGTTTACAGGTACTTTACCATTATAGATATACCTCACTTACACATTTTTCATTTCGGCGATTAATTTTCGTTTTATTTGCTGTCACCATGTCTGGTTAGAGCTGCATAAAAAATGCTTGTTTGTGGATGCCATACAACTGTTTTGTCTTTTTAATAGCAAGCCACTAAACAAGATTAAAAGCCCTATTAAAATAAAAAATAAATGCCCAAAACATTAAACAAAACAGTTATGTGAAAGTGAAATAATATGCTAAATAAATATTAATTAAAGAGCTTTAACAGCCCCTTAAAATGCTTCGCCAAGTGAATAAAGCAACTTTTAAGTTCTCTATAAAATGTAAAACAATTAGCCAAGTAAATGTATCCAGTCAAATGAATATTCAAAACTGCATTAAAATGTGAAATTATAAAAAGAAGAGCACTTTGCAGCAGCGTGAACCTTACTTTTCTGTTTTTACCAAGGTAGAAGGTAAACATTTTGACAAACAGAGAGAAGTGTACGTACTTATGAAGGAAAAGTACCGGTTTTTCATATTTGTATTGAAAGTATTTTGCTCGGTCAAGCCTTGAAGCTTTGTTGTCGAGTCAATGGATTGTGTAATATTAATTCCTAAAAGTTAGCTATGTGAAGAGCAGCCATTCATTAGGGTCTCAAGTATCCACCCATCTACTGGAGGTGAAATACTTCTGTTACAAATTGTACCTTAGGCTGAAAAGATTAATTGCTGGCAGTTTCTGTATTTTTTATGTTACTTGCTTTTGTGTGAGAGATATCCTCTTCAATTGTAACTGCATTTTGCCTATGATTGTTCCATTTTCTCTGTCATAAAATTCTTAAGTCACTCATACAAATTGATAAATGATTTGTTCATTTGATTCTTCTAAACAAAAGCAGTAAAATCTTGTGTACATTCAGGCCAAGTTTTTTTTTTGGGGGGGGGGGGATTGTTGTTAAAAATTATGTTATTTATACGTACATAGTAGTATAATTTCTTAAAGGATAAACCTTGAAAAGTCAGGGGATCCTTGTGTTCTACAACTATGTAGCAATGCTAGAATTCACTGTTATATTTGGGCAAAGTTAAATTCATTCTGTATGTTTGGTGGTACCATGCATTATTTCGTCATTTTATTGGGCTTTAAAATAAAGCAAGCTGTTAAATAAAATTAAAAGTTTAATTAAACTAAAATAATGTACCAAAATGAATAAATTAAGTCGTTAAACTATCAAAAAGCAGTTCAAGTCCCATTTGTAAGTGGTATGAGAAGCAAACACAGAAGAGTTGTTTCAGATATTTCTGCTTTTGCCAAAAAGTGAAACAGTCATCACTACGCATCAATGCACTTAACTTTTTTTTTTTTTTTTCATTTCTTTTTAAAATTTTTATTTATTTAAACATTTAGATAGAAGCTCAAAAGGTTTTTTTTTTAATTATTCTTATCAGTTATCTCCATGAGGGCCTCAAACCCCTTACTCCTTCTGTAAGTAAAAGATGCTTGTTATTATCTTTTTTGTATCATGTAATGTGTTAATTAGTGTATATTTTCTGCATTAGGCGAAACAATAATCCCACATCCCTGTCACCTTCCTGGGTCAACTATTCGACGGCCAGCGGCTCCATCTCCCCCAATCGGAACATGAACCTGATGGGCCCGGACTCGGGGCCCGCCCCGGGCAGTATCGTTTACAACTCAACCTCCCCCTCTGGGTCTCAGCAGAGCCAGAGGAGCCACTCCATGGGTGTAGAGGAGAATGCCAATGTAAGATCTTGGGAACTTCTTTGAATTGATTCTTGCATGTTGTATGTGAAATTCTCTACTGTTAACTTGTGCTGTTATGGATTTCTCATATGATGAAACTTTAAACTCAACTATACTCTCTTACTTTTGAATACGAGTATCAAGTTTAGAAACTTTGAGTTGTCTCCATGGAAACCGTACAAAAGAAAACAGCTCCACACTTTTTTTATGTACTGCTGCTGAGGCATTTCATTTATTTTCTGTTTATGGAATTAGGTTTACGTTTTTGTTTGTATCCTCATATCTCAATTATTTCTAAACGTTTTCTAATAAATCTAGGCATACATAAATGAAACATAAATTTCTAAGAAAAAGTTGCGCTTTATTGAGGTTGATCTTTGAATTGAATAACAGTTTACGCAAGAAGCAATTTTAATCCTTTGCATTAAATCATTGTTGCAAAAGTTAAGTGGGACAAAAGTGTATAGCACCATAAGCATGACAACCATCAGGGAAAAAGTGCGGAGAGTGGGAAATAGACAAACCAGTGCTCGTTACACAGATTATAGTTTCTGGGCCATAGTCCAACCAGGATCTGGCTGACCTAATTTGTCTTCATCTTCTTCAGCTCACAAATAAATTTAAAATGGAAGTGTGTACCATATAAATCTTCATTTTAATTCTCATTTGACCGGACATCAATATCTCAGATTTGAAGTTATTGCCTCTGATTGGCCAATCTCCTTTGGTCTTGGGCAAACTTTCAAGACCAAAAAAAAAAGATGCCAACTGAGTATCCTTCATGGATTGACTGAAAAACATCTACCAATCAGAACCAATAGCATCAAATCTGAGATTGATGCCCTCATTGATAGAGATTATGATTAAGATCTATTGGGTACTACTGGCTCATCCATTTTGAATTCATTTGTGTTGGAAAAAGCTGAATGGGGATATTTTAGCTTGAAACATCCTGAGTAAATTACGGACAAAACAGAAGTTGTATTATTGACATCTGCTGTTCAGGTTTCAGTATTTTTTAGTTAATTATGGAAATTAAAAATAGCATGCTCTCTGAAGTAGCTGTAAATAAATCTTTGCTGCAAATATTTTTCTTTGCAGCTAAATGTAGTAATGAAGTACGGTATTTTCGCGTATTTTCGCATAGATAAGCGGCGGCTTATAGGTGTTTAAAAGCCCAATGAATTTTGTAAAAGTTTTTTTTTTTTTCAAAGTTCATGTTATGTTTAGTTATTGCTTAAAAACAAAACAAATTTGACATCGAAAACCAGAACTGCAACGCCCTTGAAAAGATCTATTTTGAAAATGGTGATAGCATTTCTGCTTATTTAGATGTTATTTTATTCTCCTAGATCCGATAAGGAAGTGGAATAAATTAAGAAAAAAAAAACATCAACCGATAAGGAAGTAGAATAAATTAAGAAAAAAAAAACATCAACTGATAAGGAAGTGGAATAAATTAAGAAAAAAAAAGCATCAGAACAAATAATTTAAATTATTTTTTAAAAAAAACGTTGCCGTGAGGATAGGAAGTAGGGTTGCAGTAGAAACCAACTGGAGCAGAACAGGGTTACTATAAAGTGCAGTTATCGCCAAAATGTTGCAACGTTTTATTTATTTATAATATTGAAACACTGTTTTCAAATCAATGTTACTAATTCTTTGTCATTGTTTTTGAACGATGTCAATTCCAGTATACAGCGTAGGTGTAGGTTCTCGCAGATTGAATTTTTGACAAAGTTTTATGCGGCTTATACGCCGATGCGGCGTATCTGATGAAACGCATTTTTTTTCTCCCGAATTTTGCAAACTGCGGCGTATACGGTGGTGCGGCTTATCTACCCGAAAATACGGTATATGCGTACATAATGGCTAACCTCAATAGAGGGTCGAATAATGCAGGAGAGCAAAAGGGGGCGGGGTGAAATGTTGAAATTATAAAAGTTAAATTGAAATAATTTATTTGACATAAAAGAAATGCCAAGCAGGTTTTCAAGACAACTGTAAGTTTTTATGAGTAAGGGAACTTGAAACAGTAACATGTAAAAATGGAAACCGTTTGGGCATAGTTGTAAACTAAAAGTGCAAAGTCTCTCAATATTTTATCAGATAAATGAACTCCCCCGTCCTCCCCCTCTCCACCCCATTTTGCTTTCATGTTATCTTTAGTCACCATTTTCCTATGTATATGATTTTGTTTTGTGCGCTGTTTCAAAATGTTTTTCCTAGACTACTTGAAACGTATAATAATTTATACAAGGGCAAAATGGAATTGACAGATCAGTTTTGTAAATTGAAGGGCTTGGGAGATGAAGGGGTTGTGTGGCAGAACAGAAATTGTGAGTCATTAAAGTTCAAAGTTATATTTTAGCAGTTATGTTGTGGGTAATTCCATTGTGACTAACATAACATTTAGAGTAAATTTTTAATCTTTCTTTCTGTGTGTGAGCCTTATTTTTGTCACAATACCAAAAACAAGGTGTTATTCTTCTCCGCATACATGAGTTGTTTAAGTTAATATACAAAAAGAATAATATTAATTTCATTTTTGGCAGTTAGAGGACATTTCGATCAACGTGACTAACATAACAGATCTGTTTCAAATCTGTTATGTTAGTCACGTTGATCAAAATGTCCTCTAACTGCCAAAAATGAAGTTAAAATTATTCTTTTTGTATATTAACTTAAACAACTCATCTATGCGGAGAAGAATAACACCTTGTTTTTGGTATTGTGACAAAAATAAGGCTCACACACAGAAAGAAACATTAAAAATTTACTCTAAATGTTATGTTAGTCACAATGGAATTACCCTTGTAGCTTTTTTATTTTCTGGTTTTGTCGTTAGTGTGCGTATGAAGTCACTCGAACGACGTCTGCTTTTTGGTACACCAAGTTTTATTTGCTAACCTGTATTCGTTGCTTGCCATTTTCCAGGGTGTTTATTTTTTAAAATGTAACATAGCCCCTTCAACTTCCAAGCCCTTCAATTGGAATCAAACCACCCTATCTTTTTTATTGCAACTTTATTTTCTTAGCTTATTATACATATTGCTATTCTATCTGTTAACTCAACGCAAAATTAGCATTGTGCAACAATAGGTTACAATACCGATTGACATTTTTCTCGTTGTTTTGCAGAGCTGGGAAAAAATGGAGCAGACGCACGTGATGTCGAATGTGCAGCACCAGCATTTCGACACGAGCGACAACGAGTGCAGCCAAGACGAGGGAGAGAATCTCTTCGAATCCATGGACATTCTCTCTCCTTCGGGGCACACGGATGCACAAGCCTTAGCACTGATGCTGCAGGAGCAATTGGATGCAATTAACAATGAAATCAGGTTGGATAACATTTTAGTAGCAATCTTTTTTTTTTTCTGTTTTGTAAAACAAATACAAATGTGACGACCAGCGACAGGCTCTGGTCCTAGCTAGGCTGTCTTAGTCAATTAACAGGCCCATTGCAGATCGACGACCCTCTTAAAGCTATCTACTCCCTTACCGCCTCTTCCGGTAAACTGCTCCAAGTTTCCACCACCCTGCTGAATTAGTCATTTTTTTCCAATCTCCAGTTTAGCCGGAGATTTGAATAGCTTGAAACAATGACCCCTTGTCTTGCTTTCCATGCCAAAATCCGACCCCGTAACATTTTTCAAAATTAATTCGCGGTTCGAAGCATCACTACACTCTGCAGTCCAAAGCTGGGATGAAAAGTTAATTATTCTGTCTCTAAGTGGATGAAACCACCCCAAAGAGGAAAAATTGGGGAGAGAAGATCAAGAGTTCGCCATGAGGACATACATTCTTTGATAGGGAAGCAAATTATATTATTCAGCTATTTTTATGAAAAACTTGATGATTGTTTCTTCTAGTGTTTCCTGTCTCTTAGGCTTGTTAGTACTGTTGTAAACGTGTATTGATTCAAATCATTCTTTACCAGGTTAATCCAAGAAGAGAAGCAGAGCACGGAACAGCGAGCGGAAGAGCTGGAATCCCGCGTGGGCAGCATGGATTCGATCGGTCTCCTGGCCCGTGCCTGCCCCCCGGAGAGGCCCTCCCCCCCACAGAGCGGCCGCTCCACCCCCAAATCACACAGCCCCAACAGAGACTACCTGCAGAAATATCACACGGTGAGACGAGCTCAGAAGCTTTTGCCTGTTGTGGTCATTTAGCTTTGCAATTTTTTTTAGACGGCCTGAAATGAAGGAATTTAAATACAGTCAACTCTTGATAAGTCGAATATTTTTTTCTCTCTACATTTTCATTGGGTCCCAAACTCTTGAGAAGGCTGTGACAAATTCCCATAACTTGAGAATTACCAATAACTTGAAAGTCCTTGGCTTTTCGAATTATTGAGAGTTGGCTGTTGTGTGAAACTTTTTGGAGTATTTTATGTGTTATTTTACTTCAATGATTAACAAAAAGGGGATAGAAAATTAAACATTCTGATTCTCCAGCATCTTTAAAAGAATTAAATAATGTTGGCGCTTTTGGGGTTAGATGCAAACTCTGAAAATAGAAAAACAATGGATTTTATGAGCTTGATGTTTTTATAAATTGATAAAAACACAAAAGATTTGCAAAATCTAGGCGACAGAGACCTATTAGTCTATAGTGCTTGTAAAAATATCTTTAACTGTCACTAATTCTTTTTTTTTTTTTTTTTTTTTTTTTTTTTGTAAAATTTGGACATTGAACATTGGGATTTCTTAGTTTTGGTGTTATATTTTAGTCTGATATCAGGTAAGATTTTTATAAAATGAATCTTTTAAACCTAAATGTCCTAGAAAGTTTACCGTTGTGTAGAAATAATAAATAAAAAATCAACATTAAACATTATAAGCTACTATTTGTGTGTTTAACTTTGATTTTTTATTGATTACAAATAATTAGTTTAGCTGCTCAGATAAGTTAAAGCATAACATTGAAGTGCTTGTTTCTCAGAAACTAGGCTCTTTCTCCAAATTAGGATTTATTAATAAAATCAAAATAGTGTACTGTACTCTGAATTGGACTAATTTTGCTGCGTTAAGGTGAGATGCATAGCAATTAAATGCAATAAATTCTAGTGTGAAGCAGTGCTAAATTACTCCTCTTTTTTTTTTTTCTTATTCTTTGTACCTTTTATTAGACTTTTTCCCAAATTTGAAATTAGAATTAAAAGTCGTAAACTGCAATGCAATACTTGAGAAAAATATGAATTACTAATAATGCTCTAAATATGCTCAATTAGCAGTGTGAAGCAGTTGACTAACTTTCTCCTCTTTTTTATCTTTTCCCCTTTCCTGAATTTAAGAAAGCCAAAGTTAACCTATTTAGGAGTTGCTCTTAATGATATCTTGCCTTTGCTTGTGCTGTTTTGAGACACTGTGCTTTTTGAATTCAGGCCCCAGCGTCTATGACACCTGCTCACATGTATCAGTATGCGTCGACAAGCCAGCCTCAGTTAGCAGACTCTGTACCACCCCAGGTATTTGCCCACACTTTCCTATCTATCGTGGTGCAGCATCCTACTCTGAGTGTGTGTACTAACTTGTTGCGGGAAGTTTCGATTTCTTTTTGGCTTTACGTTTTTGTTGAAATTATCATTTGAAGTGCCTCAAGTTTTACTATGTAATGGTTTTTTTCACTCACTATTTTGCATTTTTTGTGGTAGCGATTTGAAGTTTTACAATGAGTCTCAAGCGAAACAAAAAGACGAACCAAATTATAATGCCATCACCTTTTTTACTTTTATTTATAAAATCAAATACCGCTTTCAAACATCACGCCTTATATCCACTTTTGTTTAATAAAACATGTTATTTTGTGTCATGTGTTAAAATGATGAAAATATTCTTTACAGGTTATGAAACTAATTTTTCATTTGAAAAAAAAAATCAAATTTGTTTTTATATTGTCGTGCAGGTATTATTGCTTTCTTTTATCTGAGCTGTGAAATGTTTTTTGTCTACCAGTAGCTTTTTCTGGTTTAGAACTTCTATAGAATCGAGGGATAGTTTTTTCTCAGAATTTTTGTGCACTTAGATTTTTGTATTTTTGGTGTAATATTTTGGTTTTTCAGTTCATCCCTCTAGTTGCAATTTTTTCAAACGTTGAAATAATTTATGAATGGTTCAAGAATTACTTAGAACTTGCTTAAACCAGCAGACTCTAAAAATATGTTTTAATCGTGAAAATCTTTTTAATGCAAGTATTAACACATGTAAGCTGTTGCTGAAAAAAAAAAAGATATGCTATTTTCCGGACAATATCTCCAGCAATACTGCTAAGGCTCTGTCTGTTGTTTATCAACTTGCATGGTTTTATTCAAAGGTTTTTTTTTTCTTCTAAAAACACTAATTCAAACTAAAGTGCCATAATTGTTTAGTAATTTAAGATATAAAAATCTCACCTCTTTTTCAATTTTTGTAAAGGATTTTTTTTTTTTTTCCAATTTTGTTTCAGTTGCTTTTACAACACAGTCAGATAAAAATAAAAAAAAATAAATAGGCCCATGTACTGTTGGAGCAAAATCATTCATTTACAACCGTTAATAAAAATCAATTTTCTATTTTAAATTATCTAGTGCAGTGTTTGTTTTAGATACCTATCTTTTTGCTTTCAAAAAAGTGTGTGTGGTAGTATGTTTTATTTGTGGCTTTTCATGGATTAGCATATTCAAAGCTTCCTCATTTGAAAGCTTTTCGACTACGCTATTTAATTAGTGAACATCATCAAATTCTTTTAATTCTGATTGATGTTTGTCCTTACAGATGCAGCCCATGGGTGAGGCTATCGACGACAGTCAACTCTCCAGACAATCCAGTCCCCCTACTCCTCGTTCCTTGAGACTGGAAAGGATAGCCCACTCCATACCCCAGAACCACGACGACTATAGAAAGTAATGTCTTTTGTTTTACAGCTTTCGCAAATTATTCTGTAAATCGGAGTGATCTTCCAGTATCCGAGCAATTCTATATCATTTTTTACAATGTTGCCCAATACATTTTAACAGTCACTCAGTATTTGTGTGTCGATATTGCGTTCTGATTTTGGTTCAATATCAAGGGTCTGGCTATAGAAAATTTTGATCTAGTTAAAGACCCTTCTCAAAATTTTAATTGTTCGATAGAAACCCTTCAAAAATTCCAATTGACCAAATTGGACCAGCCACAGACTCATTTAATGATAAGAACTTCATTATATATCACTATTCTGTCCAAGCAACCACCTTACCTTAATCCCGCAAAAGTTTAGTTTTCCCTAGCATATGTTTCCTTTCCATCTCCGCCTCAAAAAATATTTTAAAAGAACCTCCCTCGTATCTAACTCTTTAGTGGAGGACATCTCAAAAATGTGTTATTTGAAAAGTTTTAAAAGCCTAAAATAAAGTTTAATGCGTACTTTGATTTAGCTTTGAAATTCATATTTATTTACTTCATCAACAATTAACTTCATAATTAGTACTGGTTATTTTTGTTTCTGGCTATAATCGAAAATCAAACATGTTTTACCCCTTCTGATAGGTTTTTAGTGGATCTTAATGGTTATCTCATCTGTGAGTGCCTATATGTGCACATTGATTGATTTTTATTAATTACAAAAATGTTCAGTTAGAACTCAAATTAAAAAAAAAAAACAAAAACATTATGAATGTTGAATGTTAGAAAGGCAGAGGAATCAATATTCATTTTGAAGTTTTAATTTGCGTAAATGTCCATCCTAACTGTGTATACCCTTTAAAGTCTTAGCTGAGTAATGAGCATTTTCTCACTGCATTTTTTGCTGCAAATAAATTTTCTTAATAACATACTCGTTGAATATGTTTGCTAAATTGATTAATTTCATTATTTAAATTTTTAATCTTATTTTGAAACATTTATATCATACTCCATACTATGTATAATTCAACCGCGACGAGATGGCCGGTGTCAATCAAATGAGAAAACGAGTCCATTCCTTAAAATAGGTAGAATTTCTACCCATTCAAATTCCCCCATCAATTGTGAATCCCATTCCTCAATTTTCATCTGCGTATCACCCCTTCCTAAAAATGGACAATCCTGAAAAAAGGAGGAGTCATAGGCCATCTCTGCGAAGTTGAATTATATTAAGTGTCTATTCATTCTCAGAACTGCTAAATTCCTGTTCTTTCTTGGCTTAGAGTTAGCTTTTGAACAATTTCTGTTTATTATTTTTGTCTTAGTAGTAATTTAAGATTACATGATACTGTATTTGAAGATGTTCAGTATCCCTATTTTTATTTCTATTTTGATTTTGCGCGTTTTATTCAATTAAATGTGGGTCATCATTGAGCTCTCCATTAAATGTGTTTTCATATTTCTGTAGTAAAATGTGTCTTTTCTTTGTGCTGCTCTTGGAACGTAAAGTAGTTTGCCGAGCTCTGCCTCTCAAATTTCCTCATCCATCCCATCTTCCACAGTTCCTCCAGACTTGCTCAGGTGAGTCCAAATGTGATGTGTTTGATTATGGTTTGCATATTCTTTTTTCACGCGACTACAAAAAAAAACAAAATCAACAAAATATTCTAAAATCTGCCGGATTTTTTTTTTTTTTTTGTTAGTTATTCAACATTTACGAAACTTGCATTAGTGCCTGTAAGTTCTTTTAAACTTTTGATCAATTTGAGCACATGGTTCTGGGACGGGGAGATTACATGCATATTTTATTATACATATGTACATGAATGTATGTATATATTTTTTTAAAAACATACAGCAGCCTTCTTTCTTTGTATTTCTTTTGAGGTATTAATTGTGCTTCACTATTCCTTTAAGACTTTAAAAATTAATTAAAATAACCCTCCAGCAGCCAGCAAAACAAAAGAACATTTTAAAGTCCCTTAAAATGTTACAAAATCTGCCAATTGAATACACTGAAATGGAATGGAGTGCCAGATCGTACAATAGTTGCCAACAAATTAATTTTTAATGTTGTCTTTGATTAGCTAAACAGTTTTCTTTCGCTGGGGAGATTATACAAATACAAATGTGATGACCAGCAGCAGGCTCTGGGCCCAACAGGGCTGGTCCTAGTCAAATTAAAGACCCCAATGAAGATCAATGGCCCTCTTAAAGCTATCTACTCCATTGCTCCTTACCGCCTCTTCCGGTAAACTGTTCCAAGTTCCCACTACCCTGCTAAAATAGTAATTTTTTTCGAATTTCCAGATTAGCCTGAGATTTGAACAGCTTAAAACAATGACCCCTTGTCCTGCTTTCTGTGCAAAAATCTAACCCTGCAACATCATTCATTTTAATAAATTTAAATAACTGAATCATGTCCCCTCTGGTTCTCCTTCGCTCAAGACTATACATATTAAGCATTCTAAGTCTGGAATCATAGTCTAAATTAGAAAATTCGTTTACTAACCTTGTAGGCCTTCTTTGCACCCTTTCCAATAAATTAATATCTTTCTTCAGATAAGGAGACCAAAACTGAACAGCATACTCCAAATGAGGTCTTACCAAACTTCTATATAGAGGTAGAAGAACCTTCTCAGACTTGTTTGAAATAGATCTATTAATAAACCCAAACATCCTATTTGCTCTGTTACTAGCTATGCTGCACTGTTGGCTAAACTTGAAGTCCTGATTTATTAAGACACCTAGATCCATAACATTATCTGCCTTACTAATGACTGAACCCTGTAAATAATAGCTTGTATACTGCTACGAGGGTTGCAGTAAAATTTAAATGGCCCCATTCTCACCAAACGAACTGAGAACTTTACTGGTCAGAAAACAACATGACATAAAATTAAGCTTGTCATTCTTCTTTCTCAAAAACACAAAACATGATGTTTTAACTAAATATTTATGACTTGGAATTTTCAATTTTCTAAAATTAATTTAAATTTTTTGCACCGAAAAGAAGTTTTTAAAAGTAGCTACAGTCGAACCTCCATATATCGAAGCTTTCACGAATCTCTACGTTCATTACATAGAAAAACTGTTTCCATATATTGAAATTATTTTCGTACGTAACGAGACATTTTATTCGACTTTACACCTCTTGCTTCACAAATATTAAAGTCAGGAGGAAAAGGATGGTCATTAATTGTCACTATGGAGCCCTAGTCAGTTATTGATTTTAACGGTGGAGAAACAAGTGGATAAAAATTTTAGAAAAAAGCAGCAAAGTTGTTTTCAATTTATGTTGGGATTTGTCCTGTGAAACGAATTTCATTCCTTTTATTCACATAGTTGTTCTTTGTTCTTAAATATGCTAAGCTTTAGTGTGAAAGTTAAAAATTTGAATGCGTTAAAAAATGAATTACTAGAGACACTTGAATCAGGACTGCCTGGTTCACAAAAATTGTTTTCAAAGAAGTTTTTAGTGGATGGAATGAATGAAATAGCATTACTTTGGTGAACTTACATAAAACTGGCTAGTCGGCACGAATTTCAGTTAAAAAATACAACTATGATCATGTAGCCTATGTCTGATTGACACTTACTTTAAAGTAATAAACAGCAAATTATTCTTATTAATTCTTTTTTTAATTATTGATTTTCATATAATGTTATTTGCTGATGAATTAGAAAAGGAATTTCATATTAAAATTAGCTTTAAATTAAAAATGTTTTAGTAGTTATTACGGTAAAATTAAACTCGTTTCTATATATCGATTTTTTTTGGTAAATTGCCATTTCGACATACGGATGTCCAAACCGTATCAATGTTTTACAGAAGAACTATTTCTGTGTGACCTTACCAGTCTAGACATATCGTACACTGGCAGGTTATTTTTGCTCTGAATGATGAGGTCAAAAACTTTTTTTCATGATTGATTTGATGTGGAATTCCTAAAAAAGAATTTAAAAATCACTGTTTTTACCAGTGCAAGTGTGCTGCGCAGTAAAAAACGCAGCCGCTCTTGGCTGCCAGACACCCCGCATGCTGCTCAGAAGAGCATACTGCGGTGCTAAGCGCAAAAGTGGTATCTGCAATCGACCTCAAACTGAGATATTATTCTTCAAAGTTTTGCGCCACCATGTATTTGATTCAAATGAAACTTTTTCAGAATTTTTTTTAAAAATATTTCTCATTCTCAAATGACCATAAAACTTTGTATGTGGGTAAAATACGTCACAAAGAGTCACCTGATGGTGATAACTCAATTGTGTTAAAAAGTATAGATACCACTTTTGTGCTTAGCAGGGCAGAGGGAAAGATATATCCTATACTGCCGTGTTGTTTTTTCGACGTTGCTATCTCTTAGACTATAATGTCCACTCATTCCCGACACTGTTCGCTAATCCTCCGTTCAATTTGCAGCAACACCTCCCCCTTCCGGCCGAGCGTGGAGGGAGGCCTCCTGGGGGCCACCTCCCCCGTGGGCTCGGTGAACTCCTCCCAGGACTCCCTGCACAAAGCAGCAGCGGCAGCCTCCAGCAAGAAGAAAGGGTTCAAGTCATCGCTGGGCAGGTTCTTCAGCAAGAAGGAGAAGGTCAATAAGTCCAAGGAGGCACTCAGTACGTTTTTCCAATCAATCATCAAAAAGTTTCACTTTCTTCTCAATAGATGGCGCCCGTTTTGTTATAGGTCATTTTTTGAGACTTTCCACATGTTCAAGTCGAACAAGGCACGCGCTTCGCCAAAAATTGCATCTAGGATTTTAGATTTCAATCATTTTGCATTGTGCAAATATTTCAATTATATTTAAAATTGGAATTCATTTTAATATATACTACCATAAATCATGGTAGGTTTTTTTATTCATGATTATCCCTCTGGAGGTTCTTCAGCAAGAAGGAGAAGGTCAACAAATCCAAGGAGGCACTCGGTGAGTCGGAATTTTGTGGCACATTTATGTTAGACAGAGCTTTCTGAATGGGGTAGTGTTTAGTTATCTCCAAGACAAGTGTCAAACTTTATTGACTTACCTACTTGCCAACTCTTTTTTTTTTACGGGAGAAAACTTTTTTTTCCCTAGTCTCCCTGGTTTCCCAAATTCCCGGTTTTTGCAAGTTAATTTTTATAACTCATGAAGAGAGCTGAAATTCAAGAATGTTTCCACGCAATCATCAAAAAATTTCTCTTTCTTCTCAATAGATGGCGCTTATAGAAGCTTATTTTTTGAAACTTTCCACACGTGCAAGTCCGACAAAACACGCGCTTCGCCGAAAATTGCATCTAGGATCTTAGATTTCAATCCTTTTGCAACGTGCAAATATTTCAGTTATATTGAAAATTGGAAATCATTTTGATAAGTACTACAAACATTCACTAATTTTATTCTTTATGCATGACTGAGCTGTGGGTGCGTTTGCTTCAGTTCTACTTTAGCCCTGGCTTAACTATTATATCATACTAGCTGACCCGGCGAACTCTGTTCCACCTTAAAGGCAATAAATAAGCAGATTTTTGAATTTATTATGTTTTTTTTATTAGAAAATTCAAAAAAAAAAATTTAAGTACCTACATTAATCATCCATTATTGTTTCTGTATTTACAACCTATTTTACTGCGCTCTAGAAGCTGTCAGAACATGTGCTTTATGTCGCCCGGCGACAGAGGCTCAAAAAAGGCTTAGTTAAAAAGATAATTTTTTCGGACTACTTATCAACTGACTGCTCCATCCATAAATCCATCCAAACAAACTTTTGCATATATAATAGTAGTAAGAAGAACAGCCACTTAAATGCTGTCCAAGAGTTATCCCACCAAGAGCTTTCCACCTCTCAGCCGCAGAGGCGTAAAAACTCTTGACAATCGTTTCTGACAGCTTATCACATATAAACTTCAAGGGAAGTAACGCGTTTGTTTATAATTTACTTCACAAAAAAGTCAAATAACAATCAACGCACCGCTAACTTGCAACCTGTTTACTCCGCTCCGGAAGCTGCCAGAATGTGCTTTATGTTGCTCAGCCATGGAGGTGTCAAAAAAGGCTTCATAGAAAGGCTTAGCAA
>JAXGGA010013270.1:0-35837 GCA_038373865.1 Uloborus plumipes | reverse complement strand
GCAATTTATCCGAAAAGTAACGAAAAATCTAAGTGAAAATTGGGCGGGGGAGGGAGCGAAGGCTCAATCTGCACTCCTAAACTTCGAGTTTTGTTTTCTAATGAAATGAAATATCGAGTACATTTTAAATTTAACCTTTATACTTTTTGTACCTTTAGGAATTTAAACTTAGATAAACGAAAATATATTCAATTTATAATAATCATTATTTTAACTTCGTATTATTTAACGTGATTAAAACAACAAAAGTTTGTAACAATCGCATCATTTAAAATATTAAACTTACTTGGAAAAGATTTTTGTCGCTGTTGATGCAAAATAGATGTAATTCCATTAAACAGTCAAGTACGATGAATAACGAAGGACTCGCTCTGTTGCTTTGAGAGAAAATCGAACGGATTGCTAAAATAGCCTAATTGGTTGAAAAAGCCGTGGGACTATCCATTGCTTAAAAAGTAGCGGGAAGCACAGCAAACACGAAAGAAGAAAAGAAAAAAAACCATTTAGCTGGCGTTTCTCATTGTTACTTAAGAATCCCAATCCCAATACGTCCTTTTCTTCGAATGGCGCCTTTTTTTTATTTCAAGCTTTTTCCCAGACAGCCTGATGGCCATAAAAAAAAGCTCCCCACCCCCAATATATCGCTTCTCCCTAGAAATCCCCGAAGCATCAATTCGAACAGAGATAGCAAGAGACCTGAAGGCCCGTTTTGGCCGAAGACCCCACAAAGCCATTGTTTCGATTCACCCGAACTCTCGCCAAAATTCCCCTGGGTACAGCTGTCTCAGACCCCTCCACTGACCGGATTAGATTCTCAACGGACAAAAGGAGAGGAGCAGAGATAAGGACACAAAAGCCGTTTTCTCCAACTCGAAGAGAAAGTTCTGCGCGAGGGACATTTTTGGGGATTTTTCCTCCGGCATGATCGGTAGGGTAGACTGCCATGTGCTGTTTGAACCATAGATTGCTAATATTGTATCATGAAATACTAAGTTATGCCCTTGTTTGAGGTTTCTCAATAACTTTTTTTGAATAAATATTTTTTAATTCTTGAAGATAACATACTTTCTACTTTAAATGGAAGTAAATGTTACTTAAACACACTTTATTATTAGGAAAGGCCATTTCCCAAATAATTCTAGATCTCTACCAGAAATCTTTTATTCTTTTTTTTTTTAATTAATTTATTTATTTTTTCAAATCGAAACATTTTAAATACTATTGCATATGAGATTGATGTTTAAAATATGGGTGTTATGGATGTGCTGTTTCAGAGAATCATTAGTTGTAAATAACTATTTAAATAAATTTTTAAAAAATGGTTTTTAATTTACCGTGTTTCGAAAACGGACTAAAAATTGAAAAAATATTCTTCATTATCAAAAAACCTGGGGCACAAGAAAAAGTTAATACGTAGTTGCATTAAAATGTAACCAACAGTTTAATTGCACTGAATTATTATTAGCTGATGTAGTAAGTTTTCTCACGGATTGCTATTCTTTACACCCTTTATGGAAAAGTAGAACTCGAGCCCCATGATGAGAAATCGTTTTTCAATTTTTAGTCCGTCTTAAAAAAAATTGGTAAATTTAAAATCTAATTTATAAAAATAATTATTTTCTGATATTTAGTATTGTGTTTAATTTCGCCGCCGATTTCGAACACTTTAATGAGATAACATTTTATTTACTTTTTCCAGCACTTTTTTCGAAACTTCACCAATCTGCAACATCTTTTGCATATCTTTACTAATGATCTTGAAAATGATTTTACACGTGGTGCATATTGATCAACTAGATGTTAAGTGTGTTGGACCAAGTAAAATCATATCAAAATGTATAAGTATTTAGTTTTTATCATTTGTTTGAAAGAGTTGGATGAAAATTGGTGAAATTTTCCTGTCCTGAGATTCTCAGAGATTAAGTCTGGTGCGTAAATTCTCAAAAATTTTTAGCCTCAATTTTTTTCTACAGCTCTTGATTTATACTCAAGTCAAGTGTATCCAATGCTAAGTTTCAAATTTGATAAAGTCCAGAATGAAGTGTAACTAGCATGTTTAAATTTAATTAGCAATAGTATGATCAATTTTATTGAATGAAAACTTTCTGTGATGGTGAAACTGAAGCAAGACCGTCTGAAAAACGGATTGAGCGATAGCGATGGGTACACTGATAGGAGGTCACAATTAACTCCCAAAAAATTTATATTTCAACTACATTTAGATAGTTTTTAAGACATGTGATAAAAAAAGACCAAAGTATAACCAAAGTATAAGTATATACAAAACATTTATTTTCTTCCAAGGATTTCTTTTTTTTTAAGTATGTACAGTAGAGGAGCAATTATCCGGAGTGCTTGAAACTATAGCAATTCTCCTGAATTTTCTGGATTGCTAAAAACGGTTTATCGATTGTTAGCGAAGTTTAAAATAAAAAGAAAACAGTAAAACGTTCCTATGAAGTATATAAATATTGAGTTTAAGAAGCATTTACAAAAACAAAAAATATTAACAAAGTAATAAAATAGATTAAAAATGAAAAATATTTTCAAGTTTCTGGTAGTAAACGTGTAATTTTTTTTTTCGAAAAATGATAAAGACTCGCACATTTTTGAGAGGATATCTGAATTTTCTAGATTGCTAAAAGCTTTTTACTGATTGTAATGAAGTTCAAAAAATATAAATAAAACAGTAAAACGATGCTTATAAGTAGGAGTGCAATCTTTTTCAGCGAAATGTCACACACGTAACCGGAGCTCTATTGAAGGGCCGCACGCAAGCCCATCATTTGGAGCATCTTCTTGGCAAGCCCATCTTCTTTCAACATGAAGTCCTAAAAGTTTTCTTCAAATTTAGGGGCGATTTTATTTGGTGTTTATTATTTTAAATCTTGTCAGGAAAATCATCTGCATATTCTTTTCCCCTATTAATTCAAAAAAAAAAAAAAAAAAAATCTAAAAAAAAAACATTCTTTTTTTCGCATGACACCTTCATTAAACACCTTTGATACGACTTTTAAACACAATTTTTAAAGTCTATACAAAAACAAAAGATAGAATACGTAACTTTAGTTCAATAACGAATATTAATTTAAATGGATCCAGGTTCTTCAATTGAATTCGCATACATTAAATTTATTGGAGAGACCCGTTTCAAATGCCTGTAATAAATAAATAAATAAATATGTGGGTATTTCTCCAGAAGGGGGTATTTTCTTATCGTGCAAAAGAAAAGAAGGGTTGTTAGTTAGTGATTCTTCAAATTTTTCAATGAAATTCAAATTTAATTGCGCCATTTATGGGACATTTTTGCTTATTAGACTGTTTTTTTTTCTTTTCAATTCCAACTCATTTTTGACAACTACAGTTAAGTAATGCATTTGATGGATGAAAGGCCAGTATAGTTTTAGATTTAAAGATATCTCTTAAAAACTACACGTATAATTGAGTCGTTTATTGTAGAAACCGTCAACTAGAGATGTAAAATTTCTGGAAATTTTGAAGCGATGGACAAAAACTTTTTTTTTTCAGTTTTTTTCCGAAAAATTGGAAAAAAATGAAAAATTGACTTTTTTACAATTAAAAAAAGAGTTTTTTAATAGTTTTGTTTTTCTTGGACCATTTAAAAGGTTAATCATTAAATATGCAATCAACACATATTATTTTTCCTGATGACAGAAATACGCATAATTAGGTAGGTTTTAATTGGAAAAAAATAGCCTTTCTGTTTTATGACTCAAAGCTTTCTTGGTCAAACCCCACAAATGAATCATATCGTCATTTCACTGTTAATATTGGATAAAGTGTGTCTACTGTCTAACCCTTACAATTAAATTTTCTATTTTAGACTGCCCTTTAAAACTTAAAATAATAAGTAGATGCTTTCAAACATCAATAATAGTGTTTGAAAGAAAAAATCAGAATGATTTTTCTCCCTTGCAATATAACTTCACTATCTAAAAATGAAAACTATTGAGTTCTGGTTTTCCCCACCCAATCTAAATTCAAATAAAAATTAAATGACTTTTTTTTAAAAACCTTTCTAATAGAAAACTATAAACTGCGTAATGGTTTCTAAACCTGAGCAAAATTTAAACTGGAATTTCAACTTACTGGCACTCAACTTACTGGCCTTGCGAAGCACAATAGTCGTACCCCTACTTTTCAACAAAACCATAGTAATTAACCAGAGATTGCTCTCTGTTTCGTATGTGTTATTAATAAAATGTTTTGTAGTCATTTACGATTGGAAACTTTATTTTTAATCTGCTGAATAAAAAGTCATCACAACAAAATATATGGAGGCGCAGCTCTTTAAAATGCAATACCTCAGTTTGAGCTCAATTGCAGATTCTACTATGTGCTTAGCAAGTTTCCGGTGCTCCGAAAGTTTCCGGTTTTTTTCCGACCATTTTCATCTCTACCGTCAACTGATATTTTTTTTTTTTTTTCAAAAATGATTTTATTACGGATTATGAATGGTCGAGAATTTCAATCGGTTATATTTTGTCTTGAACTCTCAGTTTACTGAAAAAGCCCGTCAAGTGATGACCCCACTTGATGATTTTCTGCAGTAAATTTCGATCGCGAAAGTTATTTATTTAAAACTCGCAACTACGTCTTAACTTTAGAATGAGAGTCGAAAACTTGTTTTTAAAGTGAAAGTTTCATTTTATTGCAGAAAACCGTCAAGTGAAAAAATTAAAACAATTTTTTGCAGAAAATATATTATTTAAAAAATAAACCTGCAGCATTACTTCTTTTTGCATTGCAGTACAATAAGAAACACTTGAAAAATTTATACAACAAAACCTTTAAATGTTTAAATTAGAAAGTTTTCCGAAAAAAGTGCACTTTTTTTTTTGCCAGATAAGCTCAGGTGCATGTGTATGTTGCCTGTTCATGCATTCAAACTGTCCTTTACTTAACATAATACTAGATCAGTAATCTCGGATACTGGCGCATTTCCAATATTCCCTATCGGTGGATTTGCCATGTATTCTAAATAAAAAATTATTATACACCAATAACTTCCTTCCACGGGTTGCATCGATGAAATTTATATCGTTCATTATCGTATTAGCAGCAGGGCCGTCGCTAGCTGAAATATCTGGGGGGGTGTTGAGAATTTGGCGGCCCTGGGCTCATCATATGGGGGGGAGGGGTTCTCCCTTGAATTATTCACCATTCCAACCCACGCCATGTACAGAGATGCATCATAGCAGTGGAAAAGGTGAGAGAATGATTCTTCAAAATCAATGCAAGAAAATTTTGAATAGTAGTTTTGTAAAATTTCTGGATATTATTGCTATAAAATTTATTTTTTTCTGAAGAGAAAAAGTGCACCATTCCCCTTTTATTTATTTTTTACTTTTAAGAACTAACAATAAAAGAAATCACCTTTCATAGTTTGGAGCTAATTTGACAATCGTAAATATTTTGTTAAAATTTTATGGATCAAAAATGCCCTTGCATGTAAGTCGCATAGTTCAGTCATAATGTGCGAAGAAAAGGGCTAAATTCGCAAAATCGCGATGTAGTTTTGATCTTTGAATGTTATTTGGGTCCCCTAGGGTAGTGTAAATCTAAGTTTGCAGTTTTCTAAAACTTGTGCTTGCCGCATAACTCACGAAAAACTGCGAAATTTTCCGAATTTTTTCATTGTTTCCTTCATAACTCCTTAACTATCACGGGACGCGGGAGCGTCCCGCCCCGCCAAGAAAACCGAATACAAGCCGCCAAGAAATTTCCGTCGCCAATAAAAGTGTAAAAGAGTGACTAGGACTGTTTACGCGAGTAACCAAACCGGGGTTTTCACCCCTCTGTATCTCAGCCCCATAAAGATCCTTAGAGTTCATGTTTGGTATACTCAATCTCCAGCGGCCCCTGACGGCACATACTAAAGCAAAACATCCAGGACCCTCAGGGGGAGGGGTGATATATGTTATAAAATCGCTATTTTTCCCACTTTTTAAAAATTGTTTGACAGGGGTCCAGACTAAACGGTAACTCGGATTGAGCTCTGCTTTTGCACCCACATTTATTTTGCCCCAAAGCTCGGCATAGGGGGGTTTTCGACCCCCACCCCCTCCCCCCTCGTTTTTATTTTCCGTATCTTTTCTCCCCGGGGGTTTTTAGTGTTGATTTTTGATATGAATATTCTCGATGAGACATTGAGGACATTTTCCCAAAATTTACCCCCCGGGGTCATCGCACCCCGGAGTTATTAATGCTTAAAATTGGTCCGATTTCTATCTACTAGCTCTGTTCAACATCTGAGCATTTATGTTTTCATTGTTGGGCCACGAGGAAAAGAAAACTCAATGATTTATAATTTCATCTGTTGCCAGTTTCTATTTGTTAACGAATAAAATATTTGTAATTGATTTTATTGCATAAGGCTTTTAAAAGGGATCTTCAATTTAGTTCATTTTAATATGAGATCGGCAGTAAGGGTTGGGTTTTTTTTTTTTTTTAACTTTTAATTTAATCGTAGTATTGTTAGCAACTAGCTTTGTTTTGCGTCGGTTCGGGTGGTACATTGTGATTGATTTCAAATTTATCCTAGACTGAAGAAGATCCTTGAACTTTTGCACCAAATGCATGCTGCCAAGAAAACCACAGATGTCGGACCGCCAAGAAAAATGTTGAAGGGAAAAAAAACATGCAAAGTAAATTTTGAAGAGAAAAAAAATAAACAGGCAAAGAAATAATATTAATGCAAAAATATGTGATATCTCCCCAAAAACAACAGTGTTGTAAAAAAATCCCCCGCCAAGAAAACCTTAAATACTCAGCCTTAAAAAGTTATGATATCGAGTTTTCCCGCCAAGTTTGTGCCAAACTACAACTAACCTGTATGTATAGTTCTTTTAAACTGTTTTCAGTCCTGCCAGGCGGGAAGTTTTTACTCATTAAGCAACCACCTCACAAGACAAAGCTTCCCGCCTGGCAAAACTGAAAACAATTTAAAAGAACTATACATACAGGTTAGTTGTAGTTTGGCACAAACTTGGCGGGAAAACTCGATATCATAACTTTTTAAGGCTGAGTATTTAAGGTTTTCTTGGCGGGGGATTTTTTTACAACACTGTTGTTTTTGGGGAGATTAGTCTTACTGAGCTTCACTTGTGCTTAAATAAAATGTTTCAAATTTAGTGTTATTTAAAATGATCATTCACATGTATAATCAAAAAATTTTGCATTTTTTCACTAGAACAGATATTTGTTTCTTTCGCTATTGTAAAGTAAAAAGTTAACCTACAAACTTCTTTTTAAGCTTAACTGAAAGCTTATAAAATTTACTGTAACTTCGTGTTCATTTTGTTTCTTGAGTAGTAAAAATTAATGTCGGTATTTTTTCCGAAATGTGGTCAAAGCATAAAAAAATCGAAGTGCAATACAGTCGAAGCTCGATATAACGACCGTCTCCGTCCTACAGAAAATGGTCTTTATAACGAGTGGTCGCAAAAGAGATAGAATATAGAGTATTTTGGAATATAGTTGGTGGTTTTCTCACTTGTTGTTATATTAGGATGGTCTTTATAACGTGTGGTCGTTATAATGAGCGTCGACTGTATCTCCTAAATCGTTGGTCTTACAGAGCTCCATTTGAGCTTAAAATGTTTCAAATTTATGGTTTTTTAAATTGGGTATTCACATGCATCATCAGAAGTTACATTGTTTAGGAGTTATAAAGAAAAAACTAAAAAGAGTCGAAACTTTTTCTCAGTTTTGCGTAAGTCGTATACAGTACATTAGGACATGCTGTGCGTGTGTCGTATACAGTACATTAGGACATGCTGTGCGTGTGTCGAAGTTGACCTGTAAGATTTTTCTTAATTATGAAAATAACGTTGTAATATAGTGTTACTCTTTTTTATACCATTCTAAGCATCTTTTTAATCGAACAGTCCTTCTTTCTTCTTGTCAGAAACAATTTCTTTAATTTCTCAAAATAATCAAAATTTCAGTTTTTTTTTTAATGATTTTAAATGAAATATTGATTCTACAGACTTTTTTGGGGGCTTAAATGAAAGCCATTAAAATTTTCAGTAACATAATGTCCGTTTTGTTTCTTGTAGAGTAGTAATTCATATCGATATTAAGTCCGAAATATGATCAGAGCGTAATTTTTTCCCTTTCGCAAAACATGGCCAATTTTCGGAATGCAATATCTCCTAAACCGTTGGTCCTACAGAGATCCACTTCAGCTTAAATTGTTCAAAATTTAGTGTTCTTTAAAATGATTATTCACACGTTTAACCAAAAGTTTTATAGTTTATTCGTTATAAAGGAAAAACTGAAAAAAGTCGGGAAATTTTACAGTTTTTCGTGAGTTACGCCGCGAGCACAGGGTTTTGAAAGCTGCAAACTTAGATTTACACTACCCGAGGTGACCCAAACTACGTATTAAAAAATCAGGACTACATCGTGATTTGCAAATTTAATGTCTTATATGACTGGACTAGCCTAAATTTTAGCGGAAATGAGAAGACGGGAGAGAAAAAGTTCGTCTGATATGCGAGCTTTTCAAATACTATCTTTGTACTTTTACGATTTCAAGTGATAAAATTTCATTAAATGAATCATTGTAAGCTTGACGCGAATAACCGAATTAAACTGGTGATCAATAGAAAATAACTCTTTTCATGCTATGTCTCTTAAATTGATTAAAAATGAGAGGGAAAATATACAACAAAAACTGAGTTTTTCTTTTTATTTTAGAATTGTTTAAAAGTATGCAACTCATTCGAAACAAATGATTGAAAAACGTTTCAGACAGTTTTTAAAGCATATAAAATTATCCCCTTTTTTTAATTAACATCTACTAGATTAAGCCAGCCTCTGTTAAAGTCATAACACCAATTTTTCTGGAGGTACTTCTAGAACCGAGGAATATGGTTTCTAAACAAGCTTCGGAGTTATTAATAGGCAAAATTAAAACTTCTGCTTCTATCTGTTTATTTTTAGTTTCATATGACAGCTTAACAAAAAATAATAATGTTAATAGAATACTTCAAAATCAAAACTTAAATTTAAATGACGCAAAAAAAGACAAAAAAACCCTGTCAAATAAAGGTTAATTTTTATAAATAAAAACATAATAAAAGTACAAGTAAAGAGAGCTGTAATTTCCTTTAATTCCTTTAATTCAGAAAACTGCTGTACTTTTATAAATTATAAAATATAGCTGTATAAAGTATAGCTGTAAAATATATCGTTTGAGGTACTTCAATTTTCCGCGGGCTATAAGAAATTCCCGTTGATTTACGACACAAAACGGCGCCTTTTTTCTACAAAACAGCCTGTACAATTACATTTTAGTCCCGTGCATTTGTTTGTTTCCTTTTTCCACCGAAAAAAACGGTCAATGGGTAGTTTTGCGTCATTTAACTGCGATGTGATTCAGAAAAGAAAATCTGGAGTATCACAGTAACTTATACCGTGTGGCCGTGTGTACAATATTCCTCAATATATGCGATTTTCATTTTGATGGTCTGAGGAGGTTGAAAGAGCCTCTTCAATGCCGCAGAAAGGGCAACCGAATTTAATTCTTTTGCCCTCCTCCCTTTTTTAATTTCAGTATAATAAACTTTTATTATTATTATTATTATTTCTTCAAATTTACTACATAAAAAAATTCGTTCGGTCCCAACACAAAGTGAAAAGTGATAAATTTTCTTTTCAATTATCTTCAGTTTAAACATTGCACTATCTTTCGATAATGGTATTTTGTAATTTTCTTTAATTTAAATTTATTTAAAATATAAAATTCGGCGGCCCCTGCATATTATCTTTTTTTCCCTTTTAATTATTGCATCGATCATTTATTTAAATTTATTTAAAATATAAAATTTGGCGGCCCTCAGCATATATTCTTTTTTTTTTAAATATTGCATTGATCTTGTTGAATTATGTGTATATAATTTGATTTATGTTTTATTAATTTAACTAATTTTAGTTACAGTGTTTAGCGTACCTTTTAAAGCTCTCGCACATATTAATACAGTACTTTTTTTTTCCAAACTGGGCAGGGCGACCAAAAGTTTCCCGTTTACATGACCCCATGAACGAGAAAATTTCGTATTTTTCGCAACGAATATTGCTGTGAAGGAATCTTAACTATTTTTCGCGGCCCCAATTATTTATTTTTGATAAGTAATAATTGGGGTCGCGGAAAATACAGGACATTTTTAAAAATTCAGGTTTACTGATATTCTTAATAATGTTTAAATTATTCCGCTTCTCTTTTAAATTTCATTTGAAGTCCTGAAATATTTTTCTAAAATTTCATTTTAGTAATAAAATAAAATCGGCGGCCCCTTTCTTCAGAAAAGTCGGGGGGTGTAGCACCCCCCCACACCCCCCCTTGCCAACGGCCCTGATTAGCAGCTTCGGCTGAAACGGAAAACATGAATACTCAAAAAATATTGCACGTGCTCTAAAGAGGGAAAAGATCTCCCCTCAATAGGGAAAATCAACCGGTTTAGAATCCCTACACCGTCCCAACTCGGAGTTTGATTGACTTTCCCCACACCCCCCACTAGGAGGCTCCTGTCCATCTTCGTCTGATAAGAAAATACTCTAGGGAATTTTGGCGAAACGTCTGGGACACGATTGTTTCCTTCCGTTTCCCTCCCTTTTACTTTGTGTGTTGGGTCAGAAAAGTGTGACCGCTGCGCTAGAAGAGGTGCTGAGTAATCAGCGCCCCCCCCCCTCAAGAAAGAAATAGCTGTGATCCCAAACGGCCGGCCCCGGCCCAACTTTTTTTTTTTTTCGATTAAAAAATAAATTAATGTAGAAAGAAAACGGCCCAGAGTAGATGCGGCCCATGTGGAATTTTCCACATCTTCCACATGGCCAGTCCGCCCCTGCTTATATGTAACTATTGATAAATATATACGTTAGCTGGCTGTATCTCGGTGGAAAAATTGTCAGCTGATACTTTGAAGGTCGTTACGTAGAAGTTAGCTAGAAGCATTTACTGACTATTTAAAGGCATCAGCTGACCAGGTTTCCCTCGACTTATTGCTAGCAGATTTTTTTTATTTATCACAGTATTATATTTAAAATCAGCTCACAAATTTTCGTGTGGGAGGAAATGACGCCTTTTTAATTATTCTTGTTATTTTTGAAGATTCAATTAACATACGCTAGCATAGCATAGACAGTATTAAGGTACGCTTGGAGGAGGTTAGTTGTGCGCATGCTCGAGGTATGAAGACCCTTTTGTTGAGGGCATCAGCCACGTTTTTAGAAGTAGAAAAGAAGGGGACTATTATACGTTTAGAATAGACAAGCAAACGTAGTCTGACGAAAAGAATATTCTGGAAACATTGTTGCATCTGTGAAAAATCGATCAAAATGTCTAATGTAACGCCTTTTTGCGTTTTTTGCAAAAAAACAAAGTCTGTTTCTGATTTAAAATCGTTCAGTGATGAAAATCTTATTAAGTGTAGTGCTATATTGAGTGTTCGAAAAACTAATAAACTCAGTGGACACGAGCCTGTACTTCCTACAGAAAAAAACAATTTTCAGCTGTACCGCAGTGAGTGTTGTAGACGTTTTACGGCTTTGCCCCCAAAGTATTGCAAAATAATACCAGAAGATGCACCGACTGCAAGATTGCAGTATGTACAGGGTGCGCCAGAGAAACTTACTTTTTTGAAAAAATTCCTGCGCGGTGAATTGGCTGCGTAGAAAGCCGAGAGTGGGCGCATCTGGAGCGGGAAATCTCCAAGTTTTGTTTTCCCTTTAATTAGTCGCCATCATGCTATGGTCAAAAGAACAGCGCGCCTTTGCCGTCGAAAGCTACTTTTCGAACGGTCGCTCAGTTACTGCTACGCAACGCGCGCATCGAGGAATTCTTCCTTCCCAGCCTCGAAAAAATGAACATTAGGGACGTGTGGTTTCAGCAAGATGGAGTCACAGCACACACAGCACGAGATTCAATGAATTTGTTGCGACAACATTTCCCCGACCACCTCATCTCTCTCAGAGGCGATCTCCCATGGCCAGCACGCTCCCCAGATTTGGGGCCGTGCGATTTTTTTATGGGGTTATTTGAAATCCCTGGTTTATGTTGATCGACCACGCACAATAGCTCACCTCAAGAATAACATTCGCGACGAAATTGCCAACATACCAATTGATATGCTGCAAAGAGTGCTCACAAACTTTAAAAATCGTCTTAATCAGTGTATGCTCAATGGGGGTCATCATTTAACCGATGTCATTTTCAAGACTAAATGAAAAAAAAAATGGGATATTGTATTCTCAAATAAAAAAAGAATTAAAACAATAACTTAAGTAGTTTTGTTTTTATTGACATTTCAAACTAGCTGTCGTGGCCGTCACGAAACTTTCTTCTATATCTATCTTATGAATTCCGGTTACAAAATAAAATACGTACTCGCCCGAGTAATTGGAGACAGCTCCAATTTCCCAATTATCGTAATAACCCTGCAAATGCAGAATCAATGAGCGAAATTGGAAATCATTGCAAAAGCCTTGTTTAGATTAATTGCAAACATTTTATTTGTTAGTAAAAAGAAATTGGCAACAGTTAAAAATTTCAAATCATTGAAAGTTTTCAGCTGTTTTGATAATTAAATAGCGTGAAAGCGATTTTTTAATGAATTAATTTTTCGCATTGTTGACTAAGCGCAAAAATCACCCCACCCTCCCCCTGGGGCGATTGGCGCCAAAATTTAATCGATGCTTGCTTCCATATTGGGTTAGTGTTATTCCAAATTTCATTCAAATCGCAGCAATATTTCCCGAGATACAGTAGGTGCAATGACAAAATAAGAACTTTTGATTGCTCCACCCCCCTTTAAGATATTGACACACAAATTGAATCAGCACCTGTACTCAATAGGGTCTACCTATGGACCAATTTTCGTTTGATTCCGCCGGTTACTTCCTGAGATATAGCAGTCACCCCCGCGCAGAACACGTGCGATTGCTCCACCCCCCTTCGAGATATTGACAAACAAATTGAATCAGCACCTGTACTCAGTAGGGTCTACCTATGGACCAATTTTCGTTTGATTCCGCCGGTTACTTCCTGAGATATAGCAATCACCCCCGCGCAGAACACGTGCGATTGCTCCACCCCCCTTGGAGGAATTCGCTAAAAAAAGTCAGGTGCACCAGTTCACATGGTGGTACATATGTGCAAAAATTTTTGTTCGATTTCATTCAGTAGTTTTTGCTCTAGCGCGGCCACAAAAACTGGTCACACACATACAGACTCACACACAGACACACACACACACAGACAGACATTTTCCAAAAATGGTCGAAATGGACTCAGCACACCTCAAAACGTGCAAATCCGTCAAAATTCGACATTCGAAAATTTTCACGAAACCAATACTTTCTTCTATATATTAGATATAGAAGAAAGTAAAAAGTAAGTTTCTCTGGCGTACCCTGTACCTATATTCATTTTTTTTCCTTTTATTTCTTAGGTTACGATTTTTATAAGCATCATACAATACTGTACATTATTTAGTAGAATATTACGTGCCTAGTGTATAACATTACTATACTTTAAAATTTGGAAATACTATTATTGTAGATATTATTAAATAACATTGTCATTCGTATTGTAATTTGTCATAATATTTTTATAATAAATAATTTTTATCAAGTAACTAGTTAATTTATTCTAAGCAAATTGATTATTGAAATATTTGAATATATCTAAAATTATATGATTATATAAGTATGAGTTTAAAAATATTGATATGGAATATTTGTTTCACCTTAACACTCATGTAGGAGTTCTATGCCGAATAATTAAAGAGACGTCATTTCCTCCCACACGAAAATTTGTGAGCTGATTTTAAATATAATACTGTGATAAATAAAAAAAATCAGCTAGCAATAAGTCGAGGGAAACCTGGTCAGCTGATGCCTTTAAATAGTCAGTAAATGCTTCTAGCTAACTTCTACGTAACGACCTTCAAAGTATCAGCTGACAATTTTTCCACCGAGATACAGCCAGCTGACGTATATATTTATCAATAGTTACATATAAGCTATCATCTGGTAAATTTTTAGCCGAGAAGAAATGAGTGAATATATTTTTTTTTTCTTCAAGCGTAGGAGGTTCCAACTGCTTATCCCCCCCACCTAGCCTCAGCTGACATTCAAGAGGCTTCATAGTTCGATTTTCTGCTGTGTTTTACTAATTATCACTTGAGAGGAACTTGGTCATAAAAATCTGTTACTGGCTCTCGGACTATAGTTTATCTTCTCAGGAGGGATCATTTCTGTGCAGTCCTTACATCCGAACTTCAAAAGTTTTAATTTAGGCTGAGTGATACCAAGACTGTTGAAGGGTGTGATGATAAATATTGTAATCAAAAATATGGATTGGTAAACGATAGTAAAATCATTTTTTCTGTAGTGTGCAGTCAGGGAGGACGCACGTTATTTTAATTGCATTGATGTTGTGGATAAGGTGTTATACTGAATAGACTGACTGGAAAATGCTGATAAGAGACGATGCTCCATGCGCCCGGAATATAAGTCAGTTTTGTACATATCCAACCACATACTGTTGTTTTTATTTTTCCATCTTTCACAACGATTGAACCCACAATGAACATTTAACAATGCACTGCAATTTTATAAACTTTCCATATGAGTCAGCTTGCAACAATTTTTCAACCCCAATAATCAAATGCTTTTGCCTGGAGCATTCTCACAGCTACACAGACACCCACTTCAATTGTTCATACAGACGGTTTAATACAATATATAGGTGGTGCTTTAATACTTAATTCAGTTGTCAAGGCTTTGTGTGAAGTGCACGGATTGCTAAAGTGTAGGCAGCAAGTCTTTCAACTGATTTATTTAAATTGGAGCCTTATAGTAGGTTCTCCAAGCTGACATTAAGTATGCGTTTTAAATGCTCAGCCAATTTGGCTTGAGGAAGTCAGGCCAAGTACTGCCTCATAACTTTTTCCTTCGTGCCAGAACCAAGATAAGGCTTAAACCGCCCTGGTACCTTCCAGCACTCACTTGTGCGTAATTGTATTTCATCGCTGAGTGTTATTAAGATTCTACTTTCCTCGGGTAAGGGAAAACAAGCAGGCACCATTTCCCACTGCTCGTTTGAACAGGGGATACTAACTCATTTTAACTCATTGTCTCTGCAAATATATTTTGGGTCTTGGTAGCTACAATTAAGATTCTCCACCTTGTAAACTATGCAGTGGTCATCGTATTTTAGATGGCCTATTTTACTTTTTAACGAACCCATTGCTGTACTAGCAAACGAAAAAATTGCATCTGATGGTAGTAAATTATTGCTAGACTAGCAAAAAATAAAAGCAACCTATGGTAGAAATCTTGCTAGAAAAGCAAAAAATAATAGCAAAACAAGCTAGAATTTGTATGCTATAAAGCATAAAAAGTGTCTCATAACACACCATGGAATGCTAGGAAAGTATGCTAGTAAAAGCAAGAATTTGTGGTAGTTTAATGCTAGTTTTCTTGCTAGGATTTAGCATGGGATGCTGTACTAGGAAACAAATTGTAGCATGAATTTTGACCTGGGCTGAAATCTCGGATGCTCTTATGTCGACTAGATCTTGACAGTGTTGTCTTCAGATGTTATACGCACTATGATATTTGTGCGATCGAACCTCCCAACCATTTGGCAGCATAGCTCAAATGGTGATACCCGGTAAAGCTCTGGAACTAGCTTTGGATACATATAGATGCCATCCATATCAGATTATTTAAAAAGCCTCTTCCAGTTCAATTAATGTTCGATCAAACAACTTGACTAAATCTTGATTTGTGGTTGCGGTTCTTATGGTCTCTTTCAGGCTTTCGTTCATTTGGCTGACAAGCTAACAAATCGTGTCAATGTTTAATGAATGTGGCAGACTTTTCAAAATTTGTCGGCTCTTGGTCAATTTTTCTGCTAAGGTGCAACTCTGTGTTGGTATAAGAATTTATGAGCCCAGGTATGGAGCGGTGGCAAGATTTGAAGAGTCCTTCACCAGAGGTACTGACGGTCTCAAGTTCAAATCCTAATGTGACACACTATCATTTGCTTTCGATATGATCCCGCGCGTACCCTCTTCTCCTCAATATTTTCAACACCATTAAAAAATAACTTTTCCGTAAACTAGTAATCGACTTGAGAAGTAAGTTCTTGAGGTTTTAAAGGCAGCCCTATATTCTCCTTATATGCTACAAGTGATGTGATATATTCTGATATGAATGCTGTCATGTTTGCACAGTTTGATAATGGCACCTTCAGGCACACAACCTGGTTATCACCCTGTCCGAGCACCGTAATATTGTAATTTCTATCAGTACGGAGTAAATGGCGCATATGGTATGTCTTGTCTAGCCCTTTTTTTTTCGCAACACCTCAATTTCCCCCTTATTGAATTCATGACCCGTTCTCCCAGGAATAGGTTCCCCATTAGCATCCATAAAACAAGGTTTGTAGTTAAGGGCGTAAGTCTCCAACAAAATCTCGTAGAGACGGTGGGTGTATTCATGCTGGCATTTGAGACCAAACAATTCATCTAGACATCTAAATAATGGTGCTGTGTCTTCATATCGGAACATTTGGCACCATTTTTTGAAGTCCACACTAATGTACATAAAGCGGGGTTTTTCTTTCGTATATCTGATTAACTCGGCCAATGAACTGAGCTTGTGGTTAAGTTCTAACATGGACTGGAACAGAATAAACGACAATCACTAGTCTTTTATATTCTTCTCAGACGCTGTCAGAAATTTACTGACAAGGTCTGACTGCTTTGTGAATAGTCGACTCCTTCCGGCTGAGCTGTGTTGTAAATGTTCAATAACGGTAAAAGTTCTAGTTTCGATTTCTTGGTTCAGTTTAAAATATTCAAATACACAACTTCAAATAAAAATCACTCAAATAGCTTAGCAGCGTTTTAATAAAGACTATTTGCAAGGTCTTGCTTGTTATCTTTGTAGGGTAATCTAAATCCGTTATTGGTGATTTTTAAAGGTTTTTCTCTTAGAAGTATTTCCCCAGCTTTTGCATCAGCAAGAGTGATTGTGGTACACTTTAAATCTATGTCTCTAGCTTCTTTGGCTCCAGCGTCGCTCATTCTGTTGATATCCTAGTGTTCTTAAAGTACAGGATAAAAGGGTGTAAAGTTGATTGCCTGTTATTCCAGTGAAAGCCTTGAGCTGCATCTTGGACAGTGAATTAATAGTTGTGCATTAATAAGACTAGTTCATTTGGCTTGAAGTTTTCTTTTGTACACTCGAGGGGAATAACAAAGTAATGATGGGAAGAAAGTTAAACAAATTTTGAAACTAGGTAGTTAATAAAATCTTCGGTAGTCATGTGTTTAATTTCTAGTTCTTCAAACCGACTGTTTGAACTCAATAGTATCTTCTGAATCATAGTTTTCACAACGTTGTTCCAAAAATTGTTTCAGGGGTTCATTTACCAAAAAACTTTCGCAGCGTAGACGACGCGTGTGGTAATTTGGATTCTAAGGTTTTAGCCAGTTTTAACTAACAAAACTTTATAATCTTCTTTAATTAGACTGCTTGCAAGCATCAATTTTACATTTTGCTGCTTACTTCAAATGCAGACTGAATTTGCTCTGGCAGTACCTACAGTGATGCACCATTTTGATCTCAATTCACAGAATTTGAAGAATCCAATTTCAAATTCATGATGAAGTCTGATTAGCAGCAAAGTTTTTTTTTTCAAATTATTCAAGATCATGTTCTGCATTGAAAATTTATTTCCATTAACTCTTACTGACACACAATCCTTTATGGCTATTGTATTTACAAATTCGGCTGAATTTGTCATTCCTAAGAAACGACAGCACATAACTCTTTTCTCCACACCTTCCGAAACCCTTTTCCCTCGTTTATTCCTTTGCAACGCTAGAGTAATATTTTCCTGTTTTACCATTCTTTCATGTATTGCCGTTTTATTACTCCAACTTTGGGGTAAAAACGTTAAAACATGCAGAAAAACGATATTTTAACACAAATGCAATATCTCTTCTAGTTCTTCAACCAGCTGACTGTGGTCGAAGCAATTAAAACATGTCACTCCGGCCGGAGCTTCTCCAACTGCTGCCAACCTTGGAAGAGGAATTCATTCTGCTCCTTGTTTCAGATCCGACCCTCGCTGGCGCATTCTGTGCCGCCAATGGTGCCGTATCTTTGTACCGGAATATTTGGCACTGTGAAGTTTATTCCAACGTTAGAGATGCAGAAATATGCAGGTACACTGCAGACACGTGTTTCGAAGCTACAAGGAGCCTCTTTTTCAATGCAAGAGGTGTGAGCTTTAGGATGAAGAGTCATCCGATAAAAGGCTTCGTTATATGCCACAAGTTTTCGATGGGATTAATGTCTGGTGAGTTTGGTGGCCAAGGAAGTATCTTAATGTTGCCCTGGCTGAACCAATTCTTTGACACTGATGTATGAGGTGACTCTAAATCTTATTGAAAGCTGAAACCATCTTCAAACAAATCTATTGACGAAGGAATCATGTAATATTCCAATATTTGTGTAAACTTAAAATTGGAAAACTTTCCAATATTTCTTGATACATCTAAGAGTTAAACCTTTTGTAGACGAGGCACAACTTTGTATTCCTTTCGCACTCATACAATCGATGCAACCTCAAACCTTCACAGTAGCAACAAATTTCACCGAGCGTTTAAAAAATTCCTTATCAAATGCTTCTTGTTACATTCTCTAAACTCGAATACCTTGATGAACATATGAAACATAAAACATACTTTCATCACTGAATAATATTTTTTTTTAATCGTCTTCGCCCCATAAACGTCTTGGTTTACACCCATTCAATCTTGTACGTTTTTGTTTTACAGTCATGAGAGGTTTTGCTTTTGGTACACGCGATTCAAACTGAAATTTATCAAGACGTTTTAGTGTTGTCGACAAAAAAACTTCAATTCCTCCATCTTTCCATTTTCGCAAGAATCTCACGCTTTTGAAACGGTTTTTCTTAACAATACCTTTCAGTTTCCTCGCTTCCCTAGCAGATGTTTTTGGTTTTCGACCGCCATTTTGGCGATTATTTTGAAAATTGAAAACTTTCAAATATTGTGTTAGTATGTTGCTAACACTTGATTGCGAACAACATAAATAATTTGTAATATCGCATTGGTTTTTATACCGTGCCGGTACAAATCCAGTACACGAAGTTTAATCGGTTCAGGAATATCCCTCACAAGGCCCATTTCAAGACAAAAATCAAACAAACTGCAAAGAGATCTCTAATCTTTACTAACCAGCGGGTGACCGAGCTCCGCTCGAGGAAAACAGGTATCGAGGCTAACTCGAAGATTTAAATTTTCAATTGTGATTTATCAAAACAATACATGCCATAAGAAAATTTGTGAAACCATTGGTGAAAAGATAACCTGTTAAAGTGCACCATTGTAAACTATTCTAAACAAAGTTAGAACTTGGAAAGGGAACTATTCCACACAAAGATTAAGTTTGAAAAGTCATAGGAAATAAAATGTAATTGATAATAAAAAAAAACTATACAATTAAAGAAATGGTACAAAGTGAGCAGTGTAAAGATTGAAGTGTGTTGAAGTTCAATATTTTTGACAAATCTATTTAGAAAAACCAAAACCTCGTGATTCCTCGTGGCCAAAAACCCCAGACCCCCAAGTTTACCGGAGTTAATAAATTCTGGGGCGATTTTCGACTTGGCAACCATTCCTCGTATTATCCCTAACGTGTACCAGGGGACCGAGCCCGCTCGGTTAAAAAAAAAAAGAGGTTTGTAAACTCGTGTTTTTTTCTAAAGTGCGAAGTACTTATTTAGATAAACTTGAAAAGCATTTTTGAGTCTTTGGTTGCAATTACGCATTCAAAACAGCCGTTTTTTATTTTAAAAAACACAACCCTATTTAATCCATGCTCACCGTAAAATCACACCTAATTTAATTTCATTTGGCGCCGAAGGCGCGGGAGGATTTGATGCGAATGGATGCAGAGTCTCTGCTCTCCAGTACGCATTTGGTTCCAGTTGGTTTTGACTTTCCCTTCACTTCACACTCCAGGTCCCCCCCCCCCCGTACATACCACAACTCGCTTTTTAACCGGGATGGGGCCCTGAAGAGCCCTCTGTTCATTTTTAATCAGGCCCAAGGGCCGAGTAAACCCTTGGCCCAGCACACCCCAGAGGTTTCGTTTCACTTGGAGGATTTTGTGACCACGAACATTTTTAACGTCCCCCAGCAACCATTAATGAAGGCGGTGGATCTTTGATCGGCGGCTCGATCGACCCGAGACCCTCCGGTTACGAGTCCGACGACTAACCGATTGGACAACTGCGGCCTCAGGCCCCTATTTTGACGAGCCGACGCATCAAGATTACCACTTAGGATCCAGCGCGTTTGTGAGGGTTGTCTTTTCTGGCCAGTTATCGCTTTTTGGTAACTTTTTACGTAAATTAACAAAGCTTGGCAATGTCCCGAAACTTTGCTCTGGTAACCCTAATTCCTTAACAATGAAAAATGAAAGTGAAAGTTAATAAGTTGGATCCAAAGTGGTGAAACTTAAGCTTGATGCGTCGGCCTGTCTATATAGCGGCTCTACCGCTGCCCATACCCAATTCTAACTTTATTTTGATCGATCTCTTTTAAATTTCAAACCAATAACAATTCTAACATGTTGCCAAAAATTATTTGTTAAATACCATAAAAACATAAATTTAAGCTGATGTGATTAAATATGAAATCCATTGTTAGCACGCGGTTGCTATGAAACGGTAACAATAAGAGAAATCATAAAGAAAATGGCGTAGTAAGAAATCTTCTCAAACATTTAATGAATCCTATCTGTAACTCCGAACTTTTCGACCGTAGCGCTTCAAAACCGACGCCAATCGATTCTCCGTGGCCAAAAACCCCAGACCCCCAAGTTTACCGGAGTTTATTTATTCTGGGGCGATTTTCGACATTACAAACATCTCTCGTATTATAGTATCTACTTATATTAAAAACTGAGTATCTTTCTCACTATCTTTCTTTCTAACTATCTTTCTAACTATCTTTCTATCTTTCTATGTCACGCTTCTTTCTCCTGAACGCCAATGAACTGAAAGTCGAACCAGGTACCGATAGATAGGTAATTTTTCAAGCTTCTTTAGTTTCAATTGATATAGTTATACGATTTTAATTAGCGAAGATATCAATTAATAAGTAGTCAAATTTAAAGCGATTAAGCCTAATAAATGATTAAATATGAAACCCATTCTTGCAAACCGTCGTCGCTATGAAACGGTGATAACAATGATAATGAGAATTTTGAATGAAGGCTTAACTAAATCAAACACGAAACTCATAAGCGGACCACTTACGTAGAATTTTTATCGCTAGCTACTGGTAATATTTTGAAACATTTATTTGTTGAAGAGCCATCTACTTATATTAAAAACTGAGTATCTATGGCAGGGATTCAAGTGAAACAGCACTGCGATCGCTTCGAATTCCAATCACTACTGGAAATGAATTACATTATCATTAACTTAACTTGTCATGACGTCACTACGGGTGGAGCCAATAAGAGCTCACAAGCACTCAGTGATCTCCTCTTATTCGCCAAGTAGACTGTGACGTTTTATCTAGCTCGTTTTTCATAGGCAAACGTCACGCTGATGTCACGATGTTTTTATCAAGAAATGTTCTAATGTAATTCATTTCCAGTAGCGATTGTAATTTGCGATGGCCTGTTTCACTTGAATCCCTGCCTATGTCTGCTTTTTTTCTTTGAGCGACCTGAACTTACTGAAACTTTGCTCACCATCTTGAAGGCGTGAAGCATCTCAATAATTCGAATGATTTTTTTATATAGGAAAAAAGTAAAGGCGTGAAGCGCCTGTAAGCGAGCCGCCTTGGCGGGGAGTAGTTTCTTTAAATTTTTTTCTCACTACTTTCAGGGCACGAAGTGCCCGTGCAACGCCGGGCCACGTGCGTGGTATGTCTTGAAATCGAATGAACATTAAATTATATCAAATAATATAATTTCAGAATGAGGTAAAAGTTAGAGAGGGGGGACGTTATGCATCAGCATGCCGCAGGAAGCTAATCTAGCTGCCCTGGCAGCTAGTAGGATATATAAAGCTGTAGAGTTTGTTTGTTTGTTTGTTTGAACGCGCTAATCTCAGGAACTACTGGTTCGATTTGAAAAATTATTTTTGTGTTGAATAGTCCATTTATCCAGAAAGACTTTAGGCTATAGTTTGAAAAGATTCGATTAGCGATTCGTTTTTTATTCGAATTCAAGGCAAATTTTCACGTAAATCGCCGAATACTGGGGTTAAAAATTACTTTCACATATTAATGTTATACAGGGTGTCCACTCCAATCGTGGACCAATAGCTAATTTCTAAACCGTTAGAGATAAGCATATAGTTTATTTAGGAAAAAATCTCCAAATTATGAAAGGAATTTTGGGTCTATTCAATGTTTTTCAAAAAATCAAATTTTGAAAGAGTTACGAAATTTAAATTTTTATACAGCCCCCCAGTCCTATCAATCATGTTTAGTAAAACATTCTTGACACTGTAACGTTTAAAACTTAAAAAAAATCACTGTTCTACGACAAAAATTGACCGAGTTATGACGTTTTGAAAAATCAAGATTTTGAAGGATTTCGCATACGGTTCCTTAAGCGATTTCTCGATGACGTCATGAAACAATGCAAAATCTTGATTTTTCAAAACGTCATAACTCGGTCAATTTTTGTGGTAGAAGAGTGATTTTTTTTTAGTTTTAAACGTTACAGTGTCAAGGATGTTTTACTAAATATGATTGATAGGACTGGGGGGCTGTATAAAAATTTAAATTTCGTAACTCTTTCAAAATTTGATTTTTTGAAAAACATTGAATAGACCCAAAATTCCTTTCGTAATTTGGAGATTTTTTCCTAAATAAACTATATGCTTATCTCTAACGGTTTAGAAATTAGCTATTGGTCCACGATTGGAGTGGACACCCTGTATATCGTTGGAAGCAGAAAAATTTTGCCCGTCCTATGCAGTTTGTTCCGATTCTCTAACTTAAACACAGCACGAGTTATTCAATTTTTAAACTTGCCTTTTGCAAGGCTTCACCCGATTTCTTGCAATACTTGGTTCATTAAAACCATCAATAAAAAATAAACTAATTATTCCACAGTTTTTATTTTTACGCCATTGGATAGAGCGATATTTTTAACCCCAGAATTGATTCGACTTACAGTCGAAGAACTAAGCTTTTATCTCCACTAGAAAAAAAGTTACAAGCGTGTGAACTTTGAGTTCGAAAACCTCTTTTCTGATCAAATTATTAACGTTTTATTGCGTTGCTATGCCGATATCTTTTAAATTCATTGTTGGTGTCCTTTTCTTCATTTCGTTTATTAAAAGCATTTTATTTTATGGCGTTTCTAGGCCATCCTATGATGATTATAACAAGGCAAATAATTCCTTTCAGTTCGGTACAATTTCAAAGATTTTAGCCTTTAATATTTAACTGTGACATAATGTAGCAATTTGATATTTGACAACAAACGTGCCTTTTAACTTTCAAAATAGTTTCAATAGTTTTTGTTTCGTACTGCTATTGTTTTCTTATTCTTTTGACTTTTTTTTCTTATGTAATAGGTAGGTAAGTAGGTTTCAAATGACTCAAACCTTCTTTTTTTCTTTGTTTAATGATTTAAGATAGTTACTAATCTAAGTAAATAATATGATTCGTCATAATTTTGTAACGTTTTTACTACTTTGTATCATTGGTACTAAACACATAATTTAATTGCAATAGTACTTTTACATTGGGTAGTGTTTAATTATTCTTTTAACGTTTTTTTAATTATGTAGCACATATATACGTTGGCTTCAAATGAGTCTAACTTGAAACTTTCCTTGGTACTTTAAAGGCGAGCCGCCTTGGCGGCGAGTAGTTTGTTGAAACTTTCCTCGCAACTGTAAAGGCGAGCCGCCTTGGCGGCGAGTAGGTTGTTTAAACTTTCCTCACTACTTTGAAGGCGAAACACCTTGGCGGCGAGTAGTTTTCTCAGACTGCCTTCACTCCATTAAAGCCCGTGCAACGCCGGGCCACGCAGCTAGTTTTAAATAAAATCGTCAGTATTTTATCAAAAGATGTCACCCGAATGACTTGGTGGCAATAAGTCTTAAATAAAATCGTCGTTTGCATATTTACATTAAAAGACATTGAATTACCAAACGATCTCCATATATTATTTCTCTAAGACGAATCCTATACCCGGTCGAAACTTGCTCATTTCTTTATCGAATTGCATGAAAATTTATGATTTTGAAGCTTATCCCGCGGGCTATTGACGAAAATTAGACCCACCCTCAAAAAAGTGTCGGTTCGTTTTTTATTCGAACTTCAATTCTTGGGCACAAAATTGACTCTATCTAGCGAAATAATTGTCGTATCGTCTCCATTTTGATTTCATTCGAAAGATTTAAAAAAAATGCGTTCTTTAGAACGTTTCTCCGCTAGCGCCGCGTAACGAGAATCTCGAAAATCCACGTGCGATTGAAGTTTGAAAAAGTTAAATTTTTTGCTCAACTGTTAAAATTGTTGTTCAAATCAATTTTAAATGCGACATTTCAAGCCAAGGCTTAGCTCGGTAAACCTTAATTGTAACTTTTATTGTTTCAAAATACTATTGTAGTTTTGCGATAACGTTAGTATTTAGTTTAGTAGTAGCCTTGGGTATTTGATTTTAATATAGGGTATCACTTTTGTAGTAGTTGTAAAAGCGAACGTGTCTTTGATCTCTTTGAAAAGTTGTCAGAACGACGGCAGCAGATGGCGATGTAGTGCAAACGTACAAGATTTTACAATGCCAAGGAAGAGGGTACCAACAGGCTGACTAACAGGAAGGTGTCTACTACCTAGACAATATTAGACAATTCAACAATGCTTTGGCCTTCGCTTCAGTCAAAGTGGACTCAGTTAACATTCCTGGCAGAGGTCCATATTGTTTTAAACTACATGGTCAAGTGTACCATATGATCGGGAACTTGCAACCTCCGGCAGGGACTACACCAACTTACGCTGAACTTTTCTTTATAGATTTCGACACTGCGCTGCAACTTCGGGCAGATAATGAAGCCAATAAAAATTGTCGTATTAAATTTTAAGTTTAGAGTTTTTTTTTTTTTTTTTTTTTTTTTTTTTTTTTTTTTTTTTTTGCGGAATTCCGCACGGGTCACCTAGTATTTTCAAATTGTAAAAAAATGTCATTATGCTAATATTTTGAAGATGAGGTGTAGATGGCCATTTTACTTTTTAACGAACCTTGCAATCTCGGGTGATTTTATGATGGCTAGATCTTGAACCGTGATGTCTTCAGATGTTATGCGCACAATGGTATTAGTAAAAATAACTTTTTCCGTAAACTAGTAATTGACTTGAGAAGCAAGTCCTTGTGGTTTTAAAGGCAGACCTATATTCTCCATATATGCAGCAAGTGATGTGATATATTCTAATATGAATGCTGTCATATTTGCACGGTTTGATAATGACACTTCCAGGCACACAACCTGGTTATCACCCTGTCCAGAAGCACCCGTAATATTGTTACTTATATTTCTGTCAGTGATGACTAGAGATGGTGCAAATGCGTATATCTTTGATCACCGCCTTTTTTTCGCAACACCTCAATTTCCCCCTTATTGTGACATTTCTATGACCCGTTCCGTGACCATGCCCTGATGTTAGGATTGCCGCCATTAGTAGCATCCATAAAACAAGGTTTGTTTGTAGTTAAGGGCGTAAGTCACCAACATAATCTCGTAGAGATTAATGGGTGCATTCATACTGGCATTTTAGAACAAGCAATTTGTCTAGACATCTAACTAATAGTGACGTACTTTCATACCGGCACACGTAGTGCGGCTCGTAATCAGAGCGTGCCCTAGGGGGGTGCGGCTGCCCCTCACTACCAAAGTAAAGGGACCTTGCCACCCTCCCTTTTCATGAAGTCAAAAAGCAATGTTCCCATTGAACACAATGATTTTGTTTCTCATCACGTTGATCGATTTATGACCACGAAAATAAAAGATGGAATGTTCCAGAAATAAGACTTTTTCCATGTGGAGTGAGAAATGATGGTTTCCATGACAAAATGGAACATAATCAATCGGAAATAGGAGTCATGTGGATGATTTCGTCTGTGATTTTTGTGGCATTGTCTTCGACAATTTTTACCCGGGCCACATAATAAGTAACGCTAGAAATCCAATCATATTACTAAAATTTTACTTTAGAAAAAAAACACAGTCTTATGGAGAATGATTGTCCCCCCTCACCTCCTTTCTTTTGAACTCTCCCACAATTTTTTACGTGCACAGAAACTAAATTTAAATAGGGGGCCGAGCCCGTTGTCCGGCACATTTGGCGCACATTTTTTAGAAAGTCTAGACTAAATGTTCAATAATGCTGGGGGATTTTTTCCTCGTATAGTGTGTATTAACTGGGCCAATTGAAACTTAATGCCTGTGGTCAAGTTCTAACCATGGACTGGTAGTTTCTGAATAAAATGACATCACGCTTCTTTTATATTCTTCTCAAGGACGTTGATCTGAATTTTATCTTAGCAGGCTCTGTCAGCTTTGTGAAGAGTTCAAACCCCTGTTCCGGCTGAGTCTGTGTTTGTCATACTGTTCGATTAACGGTAATAAGTTCTAGTTTTCGATCTCTTGGTTCACGTAAAGAATAGTTCTAACACACATCTTAGGAGAAAACAACTTCAAATAAAAATCACTCAAATAACTTAGTGCAGCACACATAGTGTAGATTTCTTCGAATTTAGGCGGGCAAAAACATTTTTACTGTGTTAACTAGCTTTAAAATGGGGTCTTAGTAATGAAAAGAGTGTTAATTATAAAATGAAACACTGGATTGAATTTAAAAACGATTAACTATTTCTTAAAAAAAAAATCACACGATATAGGGGGGTTGGGGGGGGGAGGGGACGATTCGCTGTAAACTCCGTCATTTTTCACCACGAAATCCTGTCCGGGCATGGTTTTTTGAAATGTTCGTATAATTATAATACTATTGCTCAGAAAATGAATCTATTACTTTGGTTTGAAAGAGGGCCAATTGAAGTTGTGTTTTTCTGATAAATCATGATAGGGGTAAGTCCCCTGCCTAGTATAACTAGGCAGGGACTGTGCAGGTGACTGTGTTTTTGCTCTTTGTTGCGTAATATCTGCAAAACTATTGGAACATAATTAGTTACGAGACTACCTATAAATTTAGGCACAAATCGTGGACATAATAACTAATATGTTTCATAATTAAACTAATTGACATTAATAAAATCACTTCCCAGAGGACTGTTTTCGCAACGACCCTGATGCATACTTTCATCACAAATGTGGCTCTCAAACTAAACAAAGTATCGTTTCAACACCGTTCTCAGCAATTTCAGCAAATTCACACTGATTACTTTAAACTTCATGACAAAAAACATTTGCAAGAGAAACGGATTTTTTCTATTGGAGCTTTGAATTTGTGGCAGGGGACTGTTTGAAAAATCTCCCGACAGATCTTACATGACAATTTTAAGTTTTAGAAAAACTTAATTAGACCTTATTTCATAAAAAAGATATAGTATAGTTGCATTATTCTATTTTTAGATATTAATTGCCAAATTTATAGTGTTAATAGGTTTTTTGAACTATTGCCTTTAAGCGTTTAACTATTGGATTGTAACAGACAGGGGACTGTTTTTGGTGCTCAGATAATTTCTAGAAAAAACATTAAACTGTTATCGCTCCAAATACAATTGGGTTACAAAATGTTAATGCTTTACTTGTTTTAAGAGAGATAATTACTCATTACACTTTATTATTTTTAAAATACTCGGTCCGGACAGCCAATTACCAGTTTACAGAGAATCGCCCATATCATAAAAAACAAAAACAAAAAAAAAATCTGAAAACATTTTATAAAAAATATTTAAAAAAATAATAAAATAAGATAACAAGAAATGATAATTTTATAAAAAGTTTATTTAAAAAAAGATGCGTCGGAGTCCTATATTTCATTTTCAGTCTCATTTGGATCCCCACGCAACAACATTGCAATATGCAATACACCGCCAACTCGGCTATTTCGATCCATGGACAGCTGTTTCGAGCTTATGATGCTCTCATCAGCATGGAATACGATAGTAGTCGAGTTGGAGGCAAAAATCCTCTTATAAAGCAAAGAGAGCCAAAAAAAAAACTGGCAGCTAATGTGAAATTAGAATACCAGCGAGCGACCGCACTTGGCACGGATCCATTGATCGAAATAGCCGAGTTGGCAGTGTATTGCATATTTCTGCCTTAGACCTTGCTTAGAGGCGGTTACTCACTACTTTATACCTTGAGCTCTGCCTAAAAAATTTACGAGTTGCACCGAACCAAGTGCGGTCGCTCGCTGGTATTCTAATTTCATATTAGCTGCAAGTTTTTTTTTTTTTTTTTTTTGGCTCTCTTAGCTTTATAAGAGGATTTTTGCCTCCAACTCGACTACTTTCGTATTCCATGCTGATGAGAGCATAATAAGCTCGAAACAGCTGTCCATGGATCGAAATAGCCGAGTTGGCGTGTGTATTGCATGTTTCTGCTTGCCTTAGCCTTGCTTAGGGGCGGTTACTCACTGCTTTTATAAACATTGCAATAGAGTTTTTCGCTATAAAAAAGATTTATGTGAGGTTTTCCTGATTATCCTCAAATTACTTAACAATGGATCTGATGATAATAATAATCTATGAAAAATATATAAGTTGCATTCTTCGCGCGAAAACTTACTCTCGTTAATTAAGGTGCGAAAGTGTTTGTTGCGTGCCTCTGCCGCGTCTTCTGACAGCTGTCCTATTGCAATAATGCATGTTCGATGATGCTTTCACCGTGGATCAAAATCTTGTTTTTTTAGTCTTCTGTATCACCATAGCGCATCAGCAAGTCATTCTCAAAATAATCCAATTTCTCATCAAAAGAGGGTTAGTTTTGTCCCTGAATTAGGTCAAATAAATTTTTTTTCGTCACTACCTTCCCGCCAGAGGTATGATGACCCTTGAACCTTGATGACCCCCTTTGATGACCCTTGAACAAAGAAAACTATACTTTGGAAGCGTTAGAAAAAATATTTTTTTTTATTCGTTTTTTTACAAAAAATCTTTGATTAAGGATTTTTCTGAGATTTGCGGTTTTAGCGGCAAATTTTTATTTACTATAATACTAAGACCCTGTTTATACCGTAATAGAGAAAAAAAACAGGTGGGACGGACCCTGAAGTATAGTTAAAACTCTTGAGAAATCGAAAATCAATGTTAAATTTGTACAAAAAACCATCGAAAATCAATGTTAAATTTGTACAAAAAACCTCTTGTCTTACAAGTGAAAAAAAATATGACAATCTGTAATAAAACACTTTCAAAGATTCATACCAGAATTATGCGAATCCATCACTTTCATTAAGATAATTACTTTCACAAAAAAAAAAAAAAAAAATATGGACTTTGTAATAAAAGTTGCACTGAGAGCGGCGAGAGCTGTAACGTATACCGGGAATGGAAGTCAAGTTTCGACTACCTGCAAATAATTTATGCCACATGGCCCAAGGGTGGGGATAGTTGGGATAGATTACTGGAAGTGTCTTCTAACGGTACCGGTCAAAGTTTTACGGCTAAATTGACTTTGAAAAAATGACTTTTGGCCGCCTAAATTGTAGAAATCTACCTATGTGCAGTGTTTTAATGAGGACTATTTACAAGGTGATTTTTTACATTAGATGACTAACTAAAGGCATGATTTCATCAATAAACGAAAAAATCGCTTACACAGAGCTCAAAGCTCGTGCTCGAAGAGGTTCAAATTCCAAAGTGCCAATTAGAAAAGGTACAAACCGATCTTACTTCAGCAACACTCTTGCGCTGCGGGAACTTACAATGGATTTTCCACACGTTCACACACCATGAAACAACACGTGACATGCTTGTCAATGAGTGGGCGATCACCGGTTTCATTTGTATGCTCAACATCTCTTCACACTTCTCCAGTGCCCTCTTGGTATTTTCCCAGGACTCAAGTGGTGTTATACACGAATTCGGGTTCTTCAAATTTTGGCAACTGACACACATTGGTTATACTGCCGTGCTAAGCACAAAAGTCGTATCTGCACTTTTTAACAAAATTGAGCTATCGCCGCCAGGTGGCTCTTTGTGACGTATTTTACCTAAATACAAACTTAGATGTTTATTTGAGAATGGGAAATATTTTTTTAAAAAATCTGAAAAAGTTTCATCTGAATCAAATACATGGAGCCGCAAAACTTTAATTGGTGATATCTCAGTTTGAGCTCGACTGCAGATATCACTTTTGCCCTTAGCACGGCAATATAGCTCTGACACCAGGAACTATGTGGCACGCCCAGCCACGTAGTTCCCACTGGGTTAAAAGAAGACTTTCTGAATTGCATTTCACCTGTAAGGAAATTGAGGATTTAATTTTTCTTACTCGTACTCGTCTAAAACAATGTTCTTTTGTTTTTAATGGTAAATTTTATACTATGTTAGATGGTCTGGCTATGGGAAACCCACTTAGCCCCATTTTTAGTGATATTTATATGCATGACTTTGAGGTAAAATTGTTCCAGAAAATAAGGTTCCAATTCTATGTTCGCTAAGTTGATGACTGTTATGTTCTAAAGAACGATAACCAACTTAATCTCATGATGCTTTATCCATTGTAAACTCCATAGATCCTCATATTCAATTCACTTGTGGAAAAGAACTGAATAACTGCCTTCCATTTCTTGATGTTCTCTTTCCTCGAACTGAGCCCGGTTTCGGAACTTCAGTTTTATTGCGAACCTTTTGCTGTTTCCTTACCACCATCTCATCTTGTTAATCAAAAATATGCAGCTTTCACAGTGGCGCACCCAAGATTGTTTTCCTGGGAGGGAATACAGTAGTAGTTCTGAGGGAACCATTCTGATCCACTCACGAAACCGAGCAGTTTCGGCCATTCAACTTCCAACACACCGCGGGAGAAATATTACTTCGATCAAATCGTCTGATAGACCCCTAGGGGGCCGTGGTAGCCCGTTCGGTAAGGCGTCGGACTCACGATCGAAGGGTCCCGGGCTCGATCCCAGCCGATCAAAGATCCACCACCATGACTAAAGATGGCTGACCGACGTTAAATATGGGTCGTGGTCACTCAGTGCTCAAGTGTAAATATACCTCTGTAAGTACTGAATCATGGGTTTGCTCGCCCCTTGTTTTAGGTAAAAGAATAGGGTGCTCTTCGGGGCCCCATCCCGGTTAAACCACGAGTTATGGTAGGTACGAAGACACCCTGGAGTGTGTGATAGGCCTCTAGGGCTTCATACACAAGGGAAGTTTCTTTAAGTCCCTGTACAGTCATAGAAAAAAAAAAAGAAACACTCTGAATTATTCGGCTGCTTTTCTTGCTGAGTACAAAAGAACGGTGTCTTCTGACATGGTTTTGCAGTCTTTTTTAAAACTATGTGATTAAAGTTTTGATAAGGGGCTTGATACAAATTGAAATGAACACAAAGTGTGAATTTTCAAATGGGAACCGCTACATTTGGTTACATAATTTGGTGCGGACGACAATAAGTAAGATGGGTACCTAGCGGCATTAACTTAGGACCAGTAGAACAAGAGTTATGAACGAACAAAGATTTCGTAACTATCATCACATTTAAAATGCTACTTTCAAGGTCACTAATTACAAACAGTAGGAAAATCATATTCTTTCGAAGAAATTAACCAAAGCTACTCGTTGTAGAACGTTTGCTTTTTGTAATTAATTAAAAATGTTCGGGTTTCGTTATTTTTTTTTTTTTTTTTTTGCAACTTAGGAGAAAAAATCCTTCGGTTAGAATTCAAGGGAAAAAATGCAACATTCTATCTTTTTGATGAATCAAAGATGCATACTTTTATCTACGCACTAACTCAGGCAGCATATACCTTTTGAAAAGAAATTACGTTTTAAAAGTCTGTATTTATATAAATTGCTGCATTAGGATTGGCAGTAATGTTAAAACCGTGACCCCTAATTTTAAAAAAAAAACGCAGATTCGTCACAGATTACTCCAAATAAACCTCCGAGGTTTCGTTTTTTTTTTTTTTGCTACTTAGGAGAAAAAATCCTTCTGTTAGAATTCAAGGGAAAAAATGCAACATTCTATCTTTTTGATTAATCAAAGATGCATACTTTTATCTACGCAGTAACTCAGGCAGCACATACCTTTTGAAAAGTGGTTACGTTTTAAAAGTCTGTGTTTATATAAACTGCTGTATTAGGATTGGCAGTAATGATAAAACCGTGACCCCTAATTTAAAAAAAAAAACGCAGATTCGTCGCCGATTACTTCAAATAAACCTCCGAGATACCACATTTTCCTGTGAAAATCATGTGTCTACGTAAAAAGTTTTCTGAATTGATGCATGACGCATGAAAGCAAACTTGTCACTATTATACAAAAAATTTAATTGTCTGCCAGTTTTAAAATATACACAGCAGTTTTATTAACCGACTTCAACAAAGGAGGAGGTTATACAATTCGTCCGACGATTTTTTTTTTTTTTTTTTTTTTTTGTATGTTATAAGATTTTTCGAAGGCGCCTGGACCGATTTCAAAAATTCTTTTTTGTTAGAAAGGTTTTCATTTCCGATTGGTCCCATCGTCTCGTGGTCTGGATTTGATAACGAGAACCTGCAGAAATCGATCATAGTAATCGTAATGATGACAATTTTGAATGTAACTCTTCTCTGGATTAATTCATTTCTATGGTCTTTATCTTCATGTAATGCTGATAACATTGCTTAAAAAATATCTACTTATATTAAAAGCTGAGTATCTTTCTAACTATCTTTCTATGTCACGCTTCTTTCTCCTGAACACCAATGAAGTGAAAGTCTAATCAGGTACCGATAGATAGGTAATTTTTCAGGCGTCATTAGTTTCAATTTATATCATTATACGATTTTAATTAGCGAAGATATTAATTAATAAGTAGTAAAATTTATAGCGATTAAGCCTAATATATGATTAAATATGAAATTCATTCTTGCAAAACGTGGTTGCTATGAAACAGTAATAACAATGATAATGAGAATTTCGAATGAAGGCTTAACTAAATCAAACACGAAACTCATAAGCGTGCCAGTTACGCAGTATTTTTATCGCTAGCGACTTGTAATATTTTGAAACATTCATTTGTTGAAAAGCCATCTACTTAAATGAAACACTGAATATCAATGACTGCTTCTTTCCCTTGAGTGAGCAGAACTTGCTGTAACTTTCCTCACCATTTTGAAGACGCAAAGCATCTCAATAATTCGAATGATTTTTTTTTTTTTTTTGATGCAGGAAAAAAGTGAAAGCGTGAAGCGCCTGTTAGCGAGCCGCCTTGGCGGCGAGTATTTTCTTGAAACATTCTTTACTACTTTAAAGGCGCTAAGCGCCCGCGCAACGCCGGGCCACGCAGCTAGCTGCTTGGGCATTAGTGGGCCACGTACGTAGTATGTCTTAAAATCTTATGAAAATTGAATTATATCAAATAATATCACATTAGAATGAAGTAAAAGTTGGGTGGCGGGGGACATTATGCATCAACATGCCGCAGGAAGCTAATCTAACTGCTCTGGCAGCTAATCTACTTATATTAAAAACTGAGTATATTTCTATGTCCTGCTTCTTTCTCCTGAACGCCAATGAATTGAAAGTCGAACCAGGTACCGATTGGTTGGTAATTTTTCAGGCTTCATTAGTTTTAATTCATATAATTATGCGATTTTAATTAACGAAGATATTAATTGATAAGTGGTCAAATTTAAAGCGATTAGTACTAAATGATTAAATGTGAAATCCATTGTTAGAAAACGTGGTTGATATGAAACAGTAATAATACTGATAATGAGAATTTTAAATGAAGGCTTAACTAAGTCAAACATGAAAAATATGTCATAAAAAATGGGATTTTCATAGAAAATTTTAAAGTTACTGCCGATTTTTATATGAAGACGACCCCTCAGCAACAATGTTTGAAAGCGCCTGTTCGTTTTTTTCAATGACTACATCAAATACTATGGTAGGATTGGTAATATTTTTTTTTCAAATACGTGTTAGGGTTTGAGATTCGCCCCGCCCCCACCCTCCCTGCAGCCCCTGCCTCCGGTAATGTGCGTTTCGTGAATACACAGTATCGAAAAACGTTATCAGTTCTTTCATCTATTTTGACTTCCAGTTGTTCAACGTTTCAAACGTACTTTAGAAAAGATAACCTACATCCACCGTCATTCTTACCTCCTATTTTCAATTTTTGTTGCTCTCTGGTTAACCGCCATCGTATTCGTGCAGATTGGCGGCAGTAGACGGAATATAAAGTTGCGCTGATCAAGCGTTGTCAAAAGCAAAAAGCACCGAGTAGAAAGAAGGAAACAAGTGTCCTACGGTTGCGCTAGTGTAAAAGTGGCAGCGAATTTTCACCGCCCGCCAGAGGACGCTCTACGCAATCCCTCTCGCTTTCCTAGAGGTATCAATGTACTGATACTGCATCTGTCATCTTTTTAAATGCTGCTATGGGAAAGAATATATTTTTATCAACTGGGTTTTGGTGTAAATCTTCGACGGACGTTATGAGTGAAATATAATTTTCATCCCAGGGAAATAGGTACCGTATTCTTTAAAATAAAAAGGTTTAATCGAATGGCACTTACCAATTTGGCAAATCTGACATTTTTTAGAGTCTGCTATTGGTAATAATATTTTTTTTCAAATGGAATTTTGTGTGAACCGTCGTTTAACATTATAAACTAAATATGATTTTGATCCCACTGAAATTTTTTGGCAATTTTTAAACTGCAGCCGATTAAACATTTTTCTAAAAAAATACGGCAAAAGTTTCGGTTAGATCAAAATTATATTTAGTTCATAATGTTAATCGATAGTTTACACCAAATTCCAGTTGAAAAAAAAATATTATTACCAATAGCAGTCTAAAAAATGACAGATTGGGCAAATTGGTAAGCGCATTCGATTCAACCTATTTCTCAAAGAATACGGCACGTATTTCTCTGGGATGAAAATCATATTTAATTCATAATGTCCGTCGAAGATTTACACCAAAACCCAGTTGAAAAAAAATATTTTCTTTCCCATAACAGCATTTAAAAAGATGACAGATGCAGTATCAGTACATTGATTCCTCTAGGAAAGCGGGAGGGATTGCGCAAAGCGTCCTCTGGCGGATTAACTCGACAATCTCGGTACGTCGACATTAATGTTTTCAATAGTTGGTTTAATTTATGAATTGGTGAAAACCTTACAAACTTGCAACAAATATACAGAAACCTCTATAAAGTCGACATCCACCTGCTATTTTACTCAACTTTTTGCTCTATTATTTCACATTAACCATTTCAGAGAATTCTGCTGCCCAGCAAGCAAAATTTCTTGCATCAACCTTGACAGATCTTGACATTGAACTGACAGCGTCAATATTGCACAATTTTGTACTGCATATAGATTGCATACAGATTTAAAAATCAATAATGCTATAACAACACGTGTGTAATATTACATACATCTTAACATATCAACACTGAAACGTGCTGTAAAATCAACATTGCACACATGTTGTCAGCATCAGGATTTTATAGAATTTGTTGAACTGGAGCACTGATTTCACGCTGCCGCCAGCAGCAATTTATTGATGCTTCAAAGGCAGAGCCCACCCTGACATTCGACTGA